>QAPG01001101.1:0-11205 GCA_004366825.1 Colletotrichum spinosum
TAATTCTTTTATAAAAAGTATATTAAATTATACTTTTAAGAGGTTTATTAATTTAAATTATATAACTATTCAAATAGAAAGATAAATAACTTAAATAGAATAAATAAATATATATTTGAACATTATTAAGATAAAAAGGTATAGATTACTAAGAGTATTATTGTTTATATAAATATATAGGTATTAAAGTATATAGTAAAAAGAAAGAATTACTAGTATTAATTATATTACACTACAAGGTGTATAATAACTATAAATATTACTATATATGAAATAGTATGACTTCTATATCTTACTAATAATAAGTATTAGGTATTTAATATTAGTTCTAGTTAAATATATAGTAATAAGTAAGTAATTACTATACTATAGATCTAGAACCTTATATAATACTATATACTATATAATACAATAATAATAATAATAATAAATAACTAGAATACTATTTTATACTTATAGAGTAACATTATATATAGTATGTATTACCCTCTAGATAAACTAATAGAATACGTATAATTATAAATAATTCTAAGAAATCTAAGAAGAATATTTTAAAATTAGCTTTATATTTTAGAAAGACTTTATAATTAATAGTCTTATAAAGCTTTTAGAAATTACTAATTTAAGACTTTTAATATTTAAATAGATTTGACAAATTACTTAACTATTGAAAATTGAAATTAAAGAGGGAATTTTAAGAAAAACTTTTAATATTTTAAAGTTATAATAATACTTCTAGTAATTAATTAAGATTTATAACTTTTCAATCATAATAATATTAAGATTAAATAAAAAAGCTTAGAAACATTAGGAATATTAAGATACTTTCTAATTGATAAGAAATTTGAATAGTCTGTAAATAATATAATTCTTTTTATTATAGAAATAGAAATTTAATAGGAATAATAATAATATAAAGGAAAATTTGTAAAAAAAAGTAAACAGAGAATTCAATTGGTATTATTTATAAGACTAATTCGTAAATAAAATCCTTAAAATTAAAAAGATTTATCAGATATAATCTTTCTATTATATTTACCTATAGAGATATATATTAATTATAATATATTATTAGGATTTCTTTATTATAGAGACTTTGTACTCAAGATTATATAAGACTACTTAATAGATAGAAGGCTAAATATATAATATACCTATTAGAAATAATATATTTAAAAGATAGAGTTTATATTAGTCAAATCTTATTCTATCTAAATTGCTCAAAATAGAGTCTTGCGTAATGCGAATAGCCATATTTAGTTATATATAATACCCACCAGATTTTACCTCCTAATTATTTGTAACAGGTCCCGACGAACCTGAACGCCCTGCTATGCGATGTGCGTGCCTAGACCGTTCCTCATGGCTTGCTCCTATGCGATATACTTTTTTTTCTAAGCCCTCGATTCCGCAAAAGATATATCAACGGAACGGGACACTCTTTTATGCCTATTCGACCAAGATCTAATCAGCTATGGAGGTGTTGTCAGCGGCCGGTTCTACTGGCCTGAGTTTTGTTCTTCGTCGTGGCGGCGGCGCCTTTGGGGGTATCTTTTTAGGCCCGTTCAAGTGGATTGTTGCAGCAGTCTGTTCCACAGGAACGCCGTGTCGATGTTTAGGGACTTCGGGCAGCGGCCTCCCCGTTCTGAATGTGCCAGAGCCCGCCCTCGACTCGTCCCCTGTGGTTCCCGCGTCTGCCTCGGCCTTACGACTAGGGGTTATGACCCCCGGCTTCTCCATGACGGCGGCAACGTCTACCACACTCATACTGCTAGCCGTCTGCGAGCGGGACAGACTAATGCCCAGGAACTTGCGGGCTACCTCTGCCTCACTCACACTCTCTTGAACGCCTAGCCATTTAACTTTGGATACACGATCGACAAGCCTTACCGTGGTCTCATCCGCTGGGGCAAAATGAGAGTGGCCCAGGCCGCCGAGTATTTGTAAGACCTTGATGATCTCGTCTCGTTTATAGTGGGGAGGATGACTGAGTTGCGTGTGTACCAGCAGAGGATACAAGACCCGCAGATATGTGTGTCGTAATGACATCTTCTCGTCGGGCAAATCCATGAGGTTTCTGATTATGACATCAAGCAAGACTTTGAGGTCATTTGTGTAAAAGTACTCGTATGTGGCCTTGGTGGTGAACAGAAGGTACAGCAGCTTTAGAATTAAGAGCTGGAGAGATGTTTCAGTTTCTCGATTCAGGAGGAGGATAATATTCTCCCCGAACGTTCGGAAAAGGGAGCCGTGGAGACTAATGCACTTGATGACTCTATTTGTGAAGGGGACGGTGGTGGAATCCGGGTCGGCAGCAACATCCGTAGAAGCTAACATGTACTGTTCATTCAGTACCAACTGGTGGAAGAATCAGGATTTGTCAGCTTGAATACACAGCAAATACCAAGACGGGATCATACCAAGACTCGTATGATGGGGTAGTGATAAGGGTCATGGGCATCGTTGGAAAGCTCCTCGATGATTTGAAACATGTAGGCAATGAAGCCATCATCAACTTGCACAAGATCGGCAGGGCGGAGGCGCTCGATCCGAGACATTTCGTACATGAGTTCGAGTAGCAAGCGGTGAAGTCTAAGATCAAGGTCTTTTCGGCCGTTGATGAGCTCGACAAGCCGAGGGAAGCAAGCCTCTTCGATCATGTGAGAAAAAGTCGACTCCTCAGCCTGACCATCCAGGAGTAGAAATAGGACAATGGCATGAAGCGACGAAGTGTCATCCTCTTGGAGAAGGCTGTAGATAATTTGAGTACGAATGTAACTCCTGTTGTCGCGAAAAAGCTGGCTCGAAAGCAACTTCCCGCAACAGACAGCAACGTCGTCATCGTGGTCGGCAAACCTGTCCCTGAATCCAGAGGTGAGATAAAGCCATGCCCTGAGGGTTTCGTCGATCAAATCGTGCGATTGATATTGGGTGTTGACAACATCGTCCAGCTCTGTAATCATGCAACACAGGCAAGGTTAGCATATAGGTGAGTCCGAGGCCGGGGATGGAGACGGCCATCTTGACTGATAGTCATGGCCGACAGAGACCAGGCACGCGACGACTACTGACCTTCCCAGAATTGTTGTCGAGTTTCGAGGGACTTGTAGATGTCAAAGCCCCCCATGATGCCAAGATCGCAGGAGAGAAAAACCCGAAGGAGTCTGCATCACTAGTAGGCGGACAGATCACGACCGCGCCCTCAGGAGTGTCTGAAAAGAGGTGCGTCAGGACTGAGCTCTTGATTTTCGATTGCGAGAAATTGAAGTCTAGGTTCACTACGGGCATGATCGCTAGAGCAGGGCTTCATAGCAACAGGTGGCCGCGTGACGCCGCCAAGATTAAATATAACGAGGTTTGGAAATTTGAAGATTTGTTCGCCTGGGGGAGCATCACTACCCCTCACTCGCCTGTATAGTGGGACAGATGCTATCTAGAGTCTAAGAATAGTATATAGTATTCTGTATATATAGTAGATAATATAAACTATAATTGTTAGTGGTATTATACAAAAGGATATAAAAAGTAAATAATATTATGAGTATTACTAAAGATAAAATAGTAAATAGACTTTTTGTATTATATATATACTAGCTATTACTAATTGTAATTCTTATAATTAAAAGCTAGTAGATCTTTACTATCAAATAGATTGAAAAACTAATATAATATAGTATATTATAGAATTAAACTATATCTTAGTTATTTCTAATATATATGTATATCTATATATATATAAGAAGCTAATAGTTTACTTTCTGCTATAAAAATGAATAGATATATTATCTCCTAAAATATGATTTTAATCTCCTTACTCTTTCCTAATTACTATGTCTAAGCTATAATTAATCTAGAATTAAATTTCTTTTAATTATAACTAGTACGTCTATTACATATTAATCTTTTTAATAATAAGTAATAATAACTTTTATTATACTATCTTTGTATCTTTATACTTCTGTATTATTTCCCTAATATACATTAGATAATTTGAATCTTCTAAGATACTTAGTTACTACGAATTATAAAAAGTCTCCTTGAATATTAATATAATCTTGAGATTTATAAGTCTGATATCTTTAGTATAAACTCAATCTTATTTCTGTTATTAGATAAAAATTCATACTACTAATATAATAGATTTCTATTATTAATATAGCCTAGCTTATAATTTCTATATAATTATAATAAGGGAAAGGCTAGCAGCTTATTCTCTAGTATAACTATTAGGAGATAAATTACCCTCTAAAATGTAACTTCAGCCCTCCTATCCACCTAGTAACTATTATACCTAGCTTCTAGTTAATCTAACGCTAAAACCTCTATAATTATAATTAGTATATTTGACTTAAATGAACGATTTTATTGGTAATAAATAATTAATAACTTCTTTTATAATAACCTCACGCCTTTATATCCTGATACCTTTATAATTATAAGTAGATAATTCAAATATCTCAAGATATTTAATTACTGCTAATTATAAGTAGTCAGTTAAAATATCTATTGTAACTTTAATACCTATAATTCTGATATCTTATAGACTAAGTTTTATTTATCTCTGAAAGAAGACTTTATATTTATAGTATAAAGTTTTTTATTACTAATATAAAGTAACTTATAATCTTTATATGAGTAAAATAGGACTTAGCTTATTCTTATTAGTAAATAATCTCAATATATGAATTGAATATAACTTATATATATATAATATATATATAGATATAGATATTTCTAATATGGCTAGATAGTTTTTAAAACCTCTCTAATATTATTATTAGAATAGTTTAAGATATCTGAGACTTCATATTATAGTAATATATTAATACTAGAATATTATCCAATTAATATTCAGTCTCGAATTCTCTTAGCTTAGTATGGTAAGTAATAGGTTAGTTAGACAATTATCTTTTAAATATTTACAGACTATTTATTAACTATAATGCTTAGGATAATTTTAGTAAAGCTTATTCTAATATAATAATAGTCTCAGTTATAAAAGCTATAGTTAGAAAATTCTATTTATTCTTTATAATAATCCTTTATAATTAGCTATATAGATTTTAAGAAGGTTTCAGTTTTATTTTCAGAATTTAAAAGATGTAGAGAAGTAATGGATTATAGAATGCCTAGCTCTTATAGGTATTAAAATAAACACTAGCTGCTTAGGCTAGCATAATTAGAAAACAAATTAAACTCTTATAGATTTTATCTTATAGTAGTAGAAAGGTAAGAGGAAGGTCTAGAACAATATATCAAGCAAAAAGCGTTATATTCGTAGATCTATAGTATAAAATATACTTTAATTGTAGGAGTAGTATTTTGAAATCTAAAAGATAGAATGATATATGAATTCTGTGTTTCGTATTATCATTTATAAGATAGATACTATTAATATAGGTCTATAGTTTATATATATATCAATATTACTTATATAATTAAAGAAGCTTTAGGCTTAGGCTTATTATAATTCTTCCCTTGGACTTATTAGAAATTCTATATAATGAGTTCAATTTATAGAGAATCTATTTATATCATTATAATTATTTTTAACTTAAGTATTCGAGTTCTTTGTTATTTCTAATTTAATTTCTACTTATCAATCTTCTTTGTTAATAGTTAACCTCTCAATAATCATTCTAGATTAATTCTTATATAAACTGTAAGTAGTTTCTTTATATTGGAAATTATGAAAATAGATAAATTGTTAATTTAGAAAGGGTAATATATTTAATTTAAATTCAATAAATAATTTGTTAACTTATACAGTATTCTTTTATTCGATAAAAAAACGTATATAATAATATAGTAAAGTCTTTGGCTTCACATATGTAATAATTAGCTCCTAGCTAGGATTCATACTCCAACTTACTTTATGATAGTAGCTATAGCTATAGTTACTTTAAGGTTTTAAATTACAATCTATTTAGCTTTAGATTATAGCTTCCCTACTATTAGCTAATAACAACTTCTATGAAATAAGTAGGTTTTAATATATATATCTTTTCAGATAGGACCTATTAAGCTACCTCTAAGATGTATTTAAAGTATTTAGAATGACCTTTAAATACCCTACTCTTAAGCACCAGAATCCTCTTTATTACTTTAAGTTTATTTTCTTTAGTTCTACTAATCACTCTATTTTCTAATAATATATAAAAGCTAAATATAGCTATAGCTACTTAAAAAAACTAAAGAGAATAATAAACTTACCCTTATATAAAACTAGCCTCTTTGAGTCTTTATAGAAATAGTTATATATCTTATAGTTATTAATAGCTTTTATAAGATGAATATTTATATTAAAGTTATAAGAGTTAAATATAGTAATAGATAGTAGCTAGGGCAGTCTATATGTAGTTACTATTATTATTATTGTTATTATTATTATTATTATTAGTATTATTAGTATTATTAGTATTATTAGCATTATTATAAATGGGAATACTATTATAAGGTAATCAGCTAGTCTTCCGTCGCTTTCTTTTATATCTATAGTTAGTATTATTAAGATATACTAGTCGTATTATTAACAGCTAGTTAGTATAAGTTAATATTATAAGTATTATTATAGTAGGTTTAATACTTCAGAGCTACTACTAATTATTATAAGGCTTATATTAGGAGATTTATATATCTAATTATTATTATGTTACTTTTTTTAGCCTTTACTTCTTGGTTAGAATTCAATCTAAACTAGTGATTATACTACTAAATCGTTTTAATTATAATTACGTATAGAGATTTATGTAAACTATAATATAGAATCAGGTATTTCCTTATTATAGAAATTATTCACTAGACATTATATGAGATTACCTATTAGGCGGGAGACTAAATATATAAAACTCTATGATAATATAGTTTAGAATAATTAATCTAAAGTAGTAGTTTAATTTAGGAATTCAAAAATAGTATCAGGAGAATCAAGTAAATTAGTATTGAAATATATTTAAGTAGAATATATATTTATAATCTATTTTGGCAGTTCTAATATAATTTTGATATTCAAGTTAGGTTAATCTATCGAGTTTTATTTTGTAATATTCTCTCAAGCTTTAATACTAAGTTTCCTAATCTTAATACTTTTAATTATTATTATCATAATTATCTAGTTTATACATATCCTTATAAATATCTTCTTAGTATATATAGTAAGTCGTTAGTAAAGATAAGTAAAAGGTAACTTATTATCTTATAATCTTTATAAGTTTAAATTATTCTTTATATTAATAAGTTCCTATAAATAGTATTTTAAGGTTTAAAATATTTCCTAACTATTAATATTTAATTTCTAATTCAAAGAATCCTATTTTTATACTTATATTACTTATTTATTAAAACTTATAGTAAATTCGTAATATTAAATACTCTTTTTAAATAAATACTTTAGATTTTTTATATTTTAGTGCTAGTAAAATAATAGTATGAAAGCTGATAATTCTTCTATTTTATAAGGAATCTATTTAGATTTCTAAAGTATTTTTACTAGGAATTCTCTAGGAAATCTAATAAGAAATTCTAGAGAAATCCTTTAGGAAACCCTAGTAATTTCTAATAGGAAATCCTAAGGAAATCCTTATAATTTCTATTAAGAAATCTTTATAGAAATCTATTAGAATCTTAAGTTTTCTATAGTATTCTATAGTAATTACTTATTACTAAAGATTCTTATTTTAATAATTAATTATAGTAAAGTAATTCTACTTATTTAAAAGGTTAAAGGGATTCTACTTATTAGTAAATTGAATAATTAGAACGTATAGAGAAGAAATATAGATAGATTTTAATAAAATTAAAATAAGAAAATATAAAATATAAATAATTTTATATAACTTATTATATTAATATAATCTTAAAAGTAAAATCTTATAAAAATATTAAATATAATAATTTAATCTTAATAAGTAGTTTTTCTCCTAATTATACTCTTTCTTAATATTCCTTCCTATATTCTCAATATTTTCTTTTTAAATAAATATTTATATAATATCTTTATATTATTTATTAAGATAATTAGTAATTTCCTCTTATATTATTCTAAAAAGAATAAAGATTTCTTTATTATTAATATTCTAATTAACCTAAGAATTAATATAATTAGTAGTAGAGAAATATATTAATATTACTAAGTATCTTCTAAAGAAGTTGATATTATTAGTAATATTTATAATAGAATCATTATAATCTATAGAATTAAACTTATTAAAGAAAACCTCTTTTTTATTAAGAGTAGAGTAGTTTTTCTAGATTTGTCTAATTCTTATATATTTATTTATTTAAACTTATAGAGAATTTATAAGATATTTATAAGACGAAATAGAGGAACTAGTTTTAAATATTTATTATTCTTAATAATATTAATATAAAAATTAGTAAGGTATTTTATAGTTATATTATTTATTAAGAAGTAGAACTTATTTTAAAAAAGACTAATTATTATTCTTTAGATTACTTAAGGAATTAGTTTATATTTATATATATAGGTAATAATTGATTAGTTTATTTTAATATCTTACCTATTTACTAATATTCTACTAAATCTAATAGTAGTAAGTTAATTTAATTAGTTAATTAAACTAAAAGCTTATATTATTCTAATATTATTAAAACTAAAGTTAGAAGTTAGAATTTCACTTACTAGTTAGAAATTCTACTATATATTCTAAATAGATTTATTAAACTTTATTTATTTTACTAAATTAGAATTATTCTTCACTAATTATTTTCTAAGGCTTTATTTAGAAGTTGAGAGATTAGAATTATTATTAATATCTAGAGAAAATATAAAGATAGTAAGGATTTCTATAATATTTAGTATTTCTTTAAATAATATATTAATATTATTCTATATAGTTTTAATTACAATTCTCCTATCTTTCTATTCTTATATTAACTTTATAATAATATTTACGTATTATACTACTTTTTTAATCTTTCCCCTTTAAATATTAACTTTGAAAATAATAGATTACTACTAGCTTCTAACTTAAGAAGAATATATTTATATAACTTTTTAATTCTAACTAGAAGGAGTAAATAGTATAAGGTTTTATATTTTAGTTATATATTTATTCTAGGTATTTCTAGTATAATTTATAATAAGATTAATTAATATTTAAATTAGTTAAATAGGGGAATATATATAATTACTATTTAAAATAAAATTAATAAGACTACTAAACTATAATATAAAATTCTAAAATTTAAAGTAAATTTCCTAACTTTTAAAGAAAGAAGTAGTTTAAATATTAAAATTACTATAGAGGGTAGTTAAAAATAGGTGAGAAAAGTAAGTTTAGCTAATTTGAAATTATTAATATAATTAAACTCTTAATTTAAAATCAAAATAATAGTTTTTTAGAATATATTAAAAGGAGATTTAATTCCTTTAGAAATTATAGTATTTTAGTAGTACTAAAGAGTTTGTTTATAAGTATTATTTCAAGTCTTAAATTAATTCCTAGTTAACTTTATATACTTACTAATAGATACTTTACTTCTATAGACTATAAATATTCTAAAGTAGCTAGGAAATATTAAGCTTTCGCTGCTCTTATTTATAGAGAATAGATTATACTATAATTTTATATATAATTTGTCTTTTAATTAATTATAATAAATAATATTTAATATAAAATACTAGTATATTATAGTAGAATATAAAGAATATTAGGTTTTGAGATATTAATCGACAAAGAAAACGTCTACTTTTAATCTATATATTAATAGTAATATTTTTCTAATATCTATTATATTAATAAAAGCTTAGAAACTTTCCTATATAGTAAAGTAAATTCTATTTACTTATTTTAATAGGCTATTGAAAATATAATTAATAAATAGTATTATTATTATAGTAAACTATATATAAAGTTATTTATTATAATCGTCTAAAGAAATACTATAATCTTAAATAATATCCAATTATTCTTTCTTATTAGATTATTCTAAGATTTCAAAGGGATTTCTTATTCTTAAAGCCTTTTGATTTCCTAGGGATTTCTAAGAAATTATACTAGTAATAACGTCTTCTTAAGATTAATCAGAGATATTTCATTTTAATCTTCTATTTATAATTTTATTCTTAGTTTTATTAGATTATTCTCTTAGTAAAAATATTTAGTATTAGTTTAATAATAATTCTTTTTTTTCCTTCAATTCTTTTAGTTAGTTATTCTTTTAAATTTCCTTTTTTTTAAATTCTTAAACTATTTCTTCTACTTCTATAGTATTAATATCTATCTATATATTATAAATACTACATTAATCTTTTTACTTAATAAAATATTAGACTTTTAATTCTTTTCTTTTTAATTATATTACTCTTTTTTTTAAGTCTTTTTATTTTATAATATTAGAATCAATTTTAGAACTCTTATTTTTATATATTATTAAGCTCTATAGGCTTAATATATATTATTATCTATTTATATAGATCTTTTATAAAATTAGCTATAAAACTTAAATAAATAATTAGAATTACTAGATAAATATTTATAATTAGTAGTAAATCTGAATAGTAAGTAAGTTTTCTAATGCTTTCTAATATTTTGATTAGTCTAATTCTTAGACGAAGTATTTTCACTAATTAATTTCTAAATAACTAGTAGCTTTTTCTAAGTCGAAAATATATAAAGGGTTTTAAAGTAAATACTACTAATTTATACTTATAATTAAAAGCAGTTTCTATAAGTATTTATATTTATATAATTAAAAAAGATATTTTATCTTAAGTAATATTATATAAAATATTTATATTTATATTAAAGAGTAAACTAAGAAGGAAGTTAAATTTATATTTAAAGAAGATTTATATTAAAATCTTAAATATTATATTTATTAAGTTATTATTTAATAAGAATTATATTAATCCTAAAAGATTAATCTATAATGTCTCTAGGTTTTTATATATAAATATATAGATTATTACTTCAACTATTTAGTTTTTCTATTTTACTAATCTATTAGTTTATAAGTAATATACTATTAAGAAGTATAACTTAATATTTAGATCTTTCTATAATAATTCTTAGAATTCTAATAGGAAGTTTAAATTATAATTTAAAATAATTATTTTAGAAATTCCCTAGTTTTTTATATAAAGAAACTAGAATAAGACTTTTACCTAATTAATAGATATATATATTATATATTTTAGAATTAATAATATTACTTTAGAAAACTTATTTATTATTATTATTA
>QAPG01001102.1:0-11322 GCA_004366825.1 Colletotrichum spinosum
AAATAATTAGTAATTATTATAAGAATTTGAAATAATATACTTATTAGAATAATTATATAAATCTTCTAGTTATTTTATAGCTATTAATCTCTAAAGATAACTAGTTAAGTTTTAATTTTTAGGAGGTTTTTATACTTATTAAACTTATAAGTATAAACTTAGTAGTATTCTAAAATCTTTAAGTTTTTTATAAAAGTTTTACTAATCTTATTCTAGGAATATGATTTAATATAACTCTTAAGATAAGTTTTTTTAGTTATTATTATAGCTTTAGTATATAGATAAATAAGTACTACTAAATAAGATATAAATAATAGTAATAACTTCTACTATAGGATTTTTAGAGTAAAAACTTTTATTTTTTTATATTTTAAGTGTTTTCTAATATTTAATTCGTTTTATAACTAAAGTTTATTATTAAAGGTTTTAATATCTATATTTTAAAATTTTTAAAAAAGTTAAACTTCTAAGATTCCTTCTAGTTAACTATTTATATAATTCTATAGTTATAAGTAGGAGTATTTTAGAGTATTTTAAAATAATTAAAAAGTACTAGTTAAAAAAGTAGTTTTAAATAAAGATCTCCTAGTAATTCTAATATAGTATTTTATCTATCTTTTATACTTAACTTTCTAAAAAAGTAGTTTTAAATAAAGATCTCCTAGTAATTCTAATATAGTATTTTATCTATCTTTTATACTTAACTTTCTCTAGGGATACTTAAACTCTTTACTTCTTTATAATCTTATCTATATAAATAAAATTATAGAAGAATATAATAGGTAATTCTAAAAGGGTTATTAATACGAACTTTATAGTTTTAAAAAGTATTTTATAAAGCTTAAGAATAATTACTATATAGATATAAGATTTCAAACTATTATAACTACTTCTTATTATATTAACTATTTTATTAGGTTTTTCACTTAGGTTTAAATAAGTAATAAAGCTAACTTTAAATAGCTTTACTATAATTAATTACTCTTATAATTAGTAAGAGATTTTATTAGAATTAAACTATTTAAAGTTATTTTATAGAAAGGTTAAATCCTTATTAAAAAAGAAGGTTTTATTAAAAGAAATATTATAAATTATTATAACTTTATTTCGAATTAGGTTTTATACTTAATATTAATTAGTTAAAATATAGTTAATTAAAAAGTTAATAAAAGTACGTTTTTTAAAATATACTAACTAATTATACTTAAGTTTTATATCTATAGTAAGAATAAAGTATTTATAGTTATAAGTATAGAAGTAGGTTAAGTTTAACTTTATAGTATTATCTTTTTAAATAGTTTTATAAAGTTTCTAATATAATATTTACTAATTTAGAAAGTATATTAACATTTAATTATAAAGAAATATTACTACTTATAGAGTTTTAAATTAAAACTTATAAAATAGTTTGCTTTTATACTTTATAGCTCTTATATATATCTTAATAACTATTCTAATATACTTAATACTTCTATTTTAATTTTAGGTATATAGAATAGAAGGCTTAAGGTGTATATTTCGAGTAGTTAGATCGTATTTCAAACTCTTATACCTAGGGACCTTATTATTATATTTAAAAACCTTAATATTAATATTATACTAATACTTAAGGAGGATGATAAAACGTTTAAACACTTTTATAATAATAGTTTTAATATAATTAATAAGATATAAATCCTAAGAATAATTAGTAGTTCTATTTATAAATATTAGAGCTAATATATAGCTACTATAGTTTTAGTAATAAGAGTAGAAGTTAAAAGTAATATACTCCTTAGGGGTAGTATATAAAATATTCTTATATTTTATATAGTAGATCTTACGTTTTATCTTATTAATATTATAAGTTTTATATACCTCTTAAATAGGTTAGTAACTATTATATTTTAAATAGCTATTAGTAATCTAAATATTTTATATAGTTAAAATAAAGTAGTTAAAAAGCTTTCTACTAGGATATTCTAGCTACTAGTACTAGAGCTATTTATTATTTTAAGGGTTTTTAAATAGTATCTATAGTATGCTACTAGTAATAGCGACGTCTAGGAGAGGGTTTATATTATACTAATTATATTGCTAAAATAGTTAATCTCTTATAAGATATATAGTATTTAAGGACTTACTAGCTATATTAAATATTAATAGTTATAATTTCAGAATAATTATTTTTCTATAGTTAAGATAAGTAATTTAGCTTAGTATCCTACTAGTAGCTTCATTTTTATAATTACTAAAAAGAGATAAGGTTTATAGCTAGAATAATATAAAGGGTGATATTATATAGGTATAATTTAGTTTTTTTACTTTTACTAGTTATAATAAAGATCTTAGTATCCCTATAGCTTTTAATAGGTATAAGCTTTATATTATATTAAATATAATTTCTTAAGGGAATTTTTTAAAAAGTTATAAAGTATTTTATATTTTAAAAAATATAAACTAAAGTATTTAAATTAAGGATAAAAGAGTTTTAAAGAAGGTATTACCAAAGTCCTTTTTTATAGTATACTTATTACATAGTATTATAGTTACTTTAGCTAGAGGGCTAGCTATATAATTATTATTATCTAAAGTTTTGAATTTTTCTCGAGAAGTCTAGATTTAAAGTAAGTAACTATTCAATCCTTTTTTTAATTAAAATATTTAGAATTTAGTTTTTATAAGCTCATTAAAAATATATATAATAATAGCATACTAAAAAGTAGTTTAGACTATATTTTAGAAAGTATAAGGGCTTATCTAAATTCTAAAAGTATTTCTTATTACTTTAAGTATTTAACATAATAATTAGGGTTTCTATTAAAATATTAAAAGTATTCTAATTGATCTTATTATATAAGAAAACTTTAGGGAGATACTAAATTATTTCTATAATAATTAAAATAACTTTATTTAGGGGTATAGAGTCTATATAGTTATAAATTATAAGTGTATAGTTTTACATATAAGACTTAATTAGTAAAAGGGCTAATAAAAATATAAGGTTATTAATTTAAAACGCTTTAGTAAGTAAAAGAGTATAACTAACTACTTAAGTTTTATATATTACGTCTTACTATTTCTAAAATTATATTTTAATTATTATTCTTATAGTAAGATATTTAAGTTTAGAGGACTAAAGTATTTTATAATATACTAAAGTAGTATTTTAGAAGTATAAGTTATTTGTAATACTAAAGTAGTTATAAAAATTAGTAGCCTATACCGCTATATTTTCTTCTATATTATAGTATTCATACTAGAGTATTTTATTTATATATTTAAAAATTTAAGTTATTATATAGGATTAGTTTAAATATTTATTTTAGTATTTTTAAGCTTTTAAGGTATAGAGATTATAGAGGGTTATATAGGCCTTTAGGCTTTTTTCTATAAGGTTTATAATATTATTTATACGAACTTCTAAAGTAGTATTTACTAGGAGTTATTAATCTTCTTTATAAACTACCCCTATAGGAATGAAGTTTTTAAGAATACTTAACTTAAGTATTTTAAAGGTTTATTAGTACTTCTTAGTTTTCGGAAAGTTACTTAAGAGGGATTTTTAAAAAAGCTTTAAAAAGAAGTTTTAATAAGTAGTTACTTTAGGGTTAAAGTAATCCTATAGGTTAAGAGTTTTAGCTTCTACCTAAAAAGTGTTATATTAGGTAAGCTACTAATTAGCTCTTTTGAGGATTAAAAAGGGGGTGTTTTTAGTAGATATCTTAATATTTAAGATATATTAAATTATTATAATATATATATTTAGCTTAATAGCTTTTTAGTATTATAAGATTCTTAATTATTATATATAATTAGAAGGTAAAATCTAGTATGTATTCTATATAATTAAATATAGTTANATGTATTCTATATAATTAAATATAGTTATATATACTATATAAAGTTCTATTTTAAGTAGTTTAAATAGGGTAAGGTTTATAGAAATAGCGCCAGTACCTAAGGTTTATCCAGTATAAATTCTGCTTCTTGAATACGTTATTCCTGATAAATAAGTAGGGCTAATACCCTATAGTAATAGTTAGGTCAAATTAGTACTAATAGTTATATTAGGAATAATACGCTTAAGAGGTAGAGTTTACACTAGATAAACCTCAAGTACTAATACTATCTCTACAAACCTCACCCTATTTAAACTACTTAAAATAAAGCTTTATATAATACGTATAGCTATATTTAGTTATACAGAATACATACTAGATTTTACCCCCTAATTATATATAATAATTAAAAATCTTATAATACTAAAGAGCTATTAAGCTAAATATATATATTATAATAATTTAATATATTTTAAATATTAAGATATCTATTAAAAATACCTTTCTATTAATCCTAAAAAAGCCAATTAATAGCTTACTTAATATAACACTTTTTAAATAGAGGCTAAAACCCTCAACCTATAAGACTACTTTAACCTTAAGGCAACTACTTACTAAAACCTCTTTTTAAAACCTCCTTAAAAGCTACTCTTAAGCAACTTTCTAAAAACTAAAAAACACTAATAAGCTTTCAAAATACCTAAATTAAGTATTCTTATAAATTCTACCCCTTTAGGAATAAACTATAAAGAAGATTAATAACTCCTAATAGATACTACTTTAGAAGTTTATATAAGTAATATTATAAACTTTATAAAAAAAAACCTAAAGGTTTATATAGCTTTCTATAGTCTCTATACCTAAAAAGCTTAAGAATACTAAAATAAGTATTTAAATTAATCCTATATAATAACTTAGATCTTTAGATATATAAATAAAACACTTTAGTATTAGTATTATAATATAAAAGAAGATATAGCAACATAAACTACTAACCTTTATAACTACTTCAGTATTATAAATAACTTATACCTCTAAAATACTATTTTAATATATTATAAGATATTCTAATCCCCTAAACTTAAATACCTTACTATAAAAATAACAGTTAAAATATAATTTTAAAAATAGTAAGATACTATATATAAAACTTAAGTAGTTAGCTATACTCTTTTAATTACTAGAACGCTTTAAATTAACAATTTTATACTTTTATTAATCTTCTTACTAATTAAGTCCTATATATAAAACTATATACTTACAATTCGCAGCTATATAAACTCTATACTTCTAAATAAAATTATTTCAGCTATTCTAAAAACAATTTAGTATCTTTCTAAAGCCTTCTTATATAGTAAGATTAATTAAAATACTTTTAATACTTTAGTAGAAACCCTAATCACTATATTAAACACTTAAAGTAATAAGAGATACTTTTAAAACTTAGATAAACCCCTATACCTTCTAAAATATAATCTAAACTACTTTTTAATATACTATTATTACATATACTCTTAATTAATCTATAAAAACTAAATTCCAAACATTTTAATTAAAAGAAAAATCGAGTAATTACTCACTTTAGATCCAGACCTCTTGAGAAAGATTTAAAACTTCAGATAATAATAACTATATAATTAGTTTTCTAGCTAAAGTAGCTATAATACTACATAGTAAATATATTATAAAAAGGGACCTTAATAGTACCTTCTCTAAAACTCTTTTATCCTTAATTCAAGCATTTCAATTTATATCTTTCGAAATATAGAATACTTTATAACCCTTCGAAAAGCTCCCTTAGGAAATTATATTTAATATAATATAAAACCTATACCTATTAAGAGCTATAGAGATACTAAGATCTTTATTATAATTAGTAAAAATAAGAAAACCAAGTTATACCTATATAATATTACTTTCTTTACTACTCTAGCTATAAACCTTATCTCCTTTTAGTAATTATGAAAATAAAACTACTAGTAAGATACTAAGCTAAACTACCTATCTTAACTATAGAGAAGTAATTATTCTAAAAGCATAACTATTAATATTTAATATAGCTAGTAAGTTTTTAAATACTACATACCTTATAAGAAATTAACTATTTTAGTAGTATAATTAGTATAGTATAAGCTTTCTCTTAAATATTACTATTACTAGTAGTATACTATAGATACTATTTAAAAACCCCTAAGAAATAATACATAGCTCTAGTACTAACAGCTAAAGTATCCTAGTAAAAAACTTCTTAACTATTTCATCTTAATTATATAAAACGTCTAGATTACTAATAATTACTTGAAATATAATAGTTACTAGCCTACTTAGGAGGTATATAAAACTTATAGTATTAATAAGATAAAATATAAGATCTACTATATAGAATATAAGAATACTTTATATACTACCCTTAAGGAGTATATTATTTTTAACTTCTATTTTTATTACTACGGCTATAGTAGCTATATATTAGCTCTAATATTTATAGATAGAACTACTAATTACTCTTAGGATTTTTATTTTATTAATTATATTAGAACTATTATTATTAAAATATTTAAAAGCTTTATCGCCTTCCTTAAGTATTAATATAATATTAATATTAAAATTTTTAAATATAATGATAAAATCCCTAGGTATAAAAATTTAAAATACAATCTAACTACTTAAAGTATATACTTCAAACCTTCTACTCTATATACTTAAAACTAAAATAGAAGTGCTAAATATATTAAAGTAATTATTAAAACATATATAAAAGCTATAAAGTATAAGAGTAAACTACCTTACGAGTTTTAACCTAAAACCCTACAAGCAGTAGTATTTCTTCATAATTAAACATTAATATACTTTTTAAACTAATGAATACTATACTAGAAACTTCACAAAACTACTTAAAAAAATAATACTATAAAACTAAACTTAGCCTACCTCTATACTTATAGCTATAAATACTTTATTCTTACTAAAGATATAAAACTTAAGTATAATTAGTTAGTACGCCTTAAGAGGTATATTTTTATTAGCTTTTTAGTTAGCTATACTTCAATTAATTAATATTAAGTATAAAACCTAATTTAAAATAAAATTATAATAACTTATAATATCTCTTTTAATAAAACCCTCTTTTTTAATAAGAATTTAACTTCTCTATAAGATAACTTTAAATAGTTTAATTTTAATAAAATTTCTTACTAGTTATAAAAGTAATTAACTATAATAGAACTACTTAAAATTAGCTCTATTACTTATTTAAATTTAAGCGAAAAGCTTAATAAGATAGTTAATATAATAAGAAGTAACTATAGCAGTTTGAAATCTTATATCTATATAGTAGCTACCTTTAAGCTTTATAAAATACCTTTTAAAACTATAAAATTCGTATTAATAATCCTTTTAGAATTACTTACTATATTCTTCTATAATTTTATTTATATAGATAAAACTATAAGGGGGTAAAAAGTTTAAATACTTCTAGAGAGAGTTAAATATAAAAGATAGATAAAACACCATACTAGAGTTACTAAAAAATCTTTATTTAAAGCTACTTTTTTAGCTAATACTTTTTAGTTATTTTAAAATACTTTAAAATACTCCTACCTATAGCTATAGAATTATATAAATAGTTAACTAAAAAGAGTTCTAGAAGTTTAACTTTCTTAAGGATTTTAAAATATAGATATTAAAACTTTTAATAACAAACTTTAACTATAAAACGAATTAAATATTAGAAAATACTTAAGATATAAGAAAGTAAAAACTCTTATTCTAAAAATCTTATAATAAAAGCTATTATTATTACCTATATCTTACTTAGTAGTACTTATTTATCTATATATTAAAACTATAGTAATAACTAAATAAACTTATCTTAAGAATTATATTAAATTATATTTCTAGAGTAAAGTTAATAAAACTTTTATAAAAAGCTTAAAATTTTTAAAATACTATTAGGTTTATACTTATAAGCTTAATAAGTATAAATACCTCCTAAAAATTAAAGTTTAACTAGTTATCTATAGAGATTAATAGCTATAAGATAACTATAAGACTTATATAACTACTCTAATAAGTATATTATTTTAAACCTTTATAATAATTACTAATTATTTTAATCTTAAGTTATTTTAATATAATATAGTTAATACTTTTATATATATAATACTTAATAAGGTTATCTATATAGAAATACCTTTAGGTTATTAAATATTAAATAGGATCTACTATTTTAATAAAACACTTTATAACTTTCAAAAGTCTCTTTTCTTCTAGTAATACTACTTAGAAATAAGCTTTAAATACTTTAGCTTTTAACTTATTATAAGAAAACTATATTACTAACTTAAGAAGTATATTATCTTCTTTTTCTATATTAATAACTATATACTCTTATTCCTTTTAGAAGATATAATTAAAATACTTATATTATTAGTAGATTTTTAAAAGAAATATTATTTTAAGAAAAATAAAAACTTATAGTAGTTTCTTAATATTAAAAGTATTTAAAATTAAGTAGTATGATAGTTATAGCTTTTATAAGTAATATATATTAAAAAGCTTTTTAAATATCTTATAAAATACATATAATATATTAAATAGTTTCAAATCTTTCTAAAAGCTAAAGAACTCTTATTATAATATAATTAAACTTTTTATATAGAAATTAAATACTACTAATAAGATATCAGCTTTATAATTATATTATAATTATTACAAAATAGATTCTAGATATTACATAACCATACATAGTTATGTAATCAGCCATCTTATCACTATAAAACCTATAAATAGTAATTACACACAAAAGCCTTCTTTCTTAATATATCAACATTTATTTAATAAAACTACTTTTAACTATTTATAATACTAAATAACAACTAGCCCAACCTAGAAAAATAATACTACCTACTTATTACTACTTATTTCATAATAAATAGTAGTATAACCAACATACTATTTAAATAATAAGACTACAGCTTTAACCCATTTTTTAAATAAAACTATTACAACTATTTATAATATATCATAAAACTATAGTTAAATCGCATCATTTTTACTAAAAATACTATAAGATAAAAACTACTCTATTATCAAAAAGAATAATACTATTAGTTACATTATACTATAAGGTATATAATAACCACACGTATTACCATATATATAACAATATACTTTCTACATCCTACTAATAATAAATACTAAGCATTTAGCATTAGCTATAACTAAATGCATAACAATTAATAAGTAATTACTATACTATAAATCTAGAACTTTATATAATACTATATACTATATAATATAATAATAATAACAATAAATAACTAGAATACTAATTTACACCTATATAGTAAGATTATATATAATATATATTACCCTTTAGATTAATTAATACTAATTAGTAGTTAACTTATCTATCACTACTATACTATAAATCAGTAAAACTAATTATAATACAAAAAGTAACTACAAAAAACTATACCTAAAGTTTATATAAAATAAAAGATTATAAGACTAACTATTTAGATACTTTAGACTCTCCCCACTTTAATATTTTAACTAAAATACTTTAAAAAGTATACTAATATTTTAGAAGACTTTTATAAAACTTAAATAGAAACATTATATTAAAAACCCTCACTCTAATTAAACTAAAACATACTCCTAATAGTATTTTCAAAAAGTTTTCTAAATTTATACTTTTAATTATTACTTATTAAAACACGTTTAGTAAACACAATAAACCTTATCAAACCTCACTAGACCTTTATAATACTAAAGACTTATAATATTTCTAACCTTAACTTCTTAAGACCTATATAACCTCTTAAAATATATCCTTTATTCTTTATATAAATAAATGAATTTAATAATCTCCTTATATTATCCCAATATTTATAATAATATTTAAATTACTAATTCCTAAAAAAATACTTACTCTAAGTACTTTTTTAATAATTATAACTATACTAAGTAGTATTCCTATACTTATAAAATTCTATTAATATTTAGATCTAATACTATTTAGATAGATCTAAAGTATTAATTATAAGAACTTTATAGATAAAAATACCCTTACTATCTTAATATACTTAGTATATTAAATTACATTCTATAACTACTTAAAATTATACAACTATAAACTCTTTCAGATATTTAAAAACAACTTTAAAAACTAATCTATTTTAATATAATAACTTATAAATATTTAAATTACCTATTATACTTAAAACTACTTCTTCTTTTATAATATTAAGATTAATATAAATAGAAAAAAGATTTTTAATACTTTACATTAAATTACTTAATAAAATATGTTTACTTTTTAAATATTTAAAAAAATCATTAAAACTAATAAACATTATACTTCTCTTTAGATAAATATCAAAGAATTCCCTAAATAGTTTAAAAACCTCATAGAAAATAATTAGGAGGTTATACTATTTATCTATAAAGTTAAACCTAAGGCTTAAAAAATCAAATCTATTTTAACTTTTCTATAAGTAGTAAAAGAAGGATAGTAGTAGTATAACTAGTTAACTTATATATCCCTAGTACTAATATTATACTCCTAACTCCTCTTCTTAATCTTATTAGCATATAACTCTTCTAATATAAAACCTTTTTATATATAAAAAGCAAATTATAAATATAATAACTTATAGCCTTTAAAATAATTCAAATACTTCTTATATATTCTTTTTACTACTTTTTTTAATAATATTTTAATTAAATATATTATTATTAGTTAATCCGGAGGGTAACATATGCCATATGTAATCTTGCCGTATAGGTATAAACTAGTGTTCTAGTTATTCATTATTATTATTATTACGTTATATAGTATATAGTACTATATAAAACTCTAGATCTATAGTATAGTAATTACTTACTAATTACTATACGTTTAACTATAGCTAGTATTAAATACTTAATACTTACTACTAGTAAAGTATAGAAGGTATACTACTATATATATAGTAATATATATAATTACTATATATCTCATAGTATAGCATAACTAATACTAATAACTTTTTTCTTTTTACTATATACCTTAATACCTATCTATTTATATAAAAAATAGTACCTTTAGCGATCTATACCTTTTACCTTAATAATACCTAAATACCTATTTATTTATTCTACTTAAATTATTTATCTTTCTATTTAAATAGTTATATAATTCAAATTAATAAATTACTTAAAGGCATAGTTTGGTATACTTTTTATAAAAATATTAGTAATATTATTATTTCTATTAATTTACTATACCTTATAAAACTTATAGTATTTATTTAACTATCTTAATATTATAATATTAATTATAAGGTATTTTTCCTTAATAGTATTAAGTTTTATAAGATACTTATAGAGTAAGTATAAGTTAGTATATATAATAGTTAGGATCTTAAGAAGTTTTTAATATTAGAAGATCTTTTTAGATAATATAGTAATAGTATAAGTAAAGTTTATACTAATTATTATAATATAAATCTCTAAA
>QAPG01001103.1:0-11272 GCA_004366825.1 Colletotrichum spinosum
TTAAGTAGTAAATATAATTAGTTAATATAATTACTAATAAATATAAAAGGTATATATAGGTTTATATTTATTATAATTACTTTTTTAAAAGATTATAGTTATATAATACTAATACTAGCTAGCTAGTAGTATTTATTACTAGCTATTAATAGTTGTTAGCTATTTAATAGCTATTAGTAAGAGCTAATAGCTAGTAGTAGTTACTATAAATAGTTTATATAACTAGTAGGAACATTAGTCGCAGTTGCCTACTATAGGATTCAAACCTACTACTCTTACTATAAAACGGTAAAAGCTAGCTAGACGTTAAACTACTACGTCAAGTAGGTATAAGTAGTATTAATAATATTAATTATTATAATAATTACTATAATATTAACTACTATAGCACTTATTATAATTAATAAGTAATAATATTATTATTATTACCCCACTTTTAAGCTGAAGTCTATATACTAGTCTAGCTTATTTAATTAGTCTAATTAGTAATCAGATAAAAATAATACTATTAATAAGAGGAAATTAAAGAAAGAGAAAGAATAATAGTCTCCTACTTCTTTAAACTAATAAAAGGGAATTCTATATCTAAAATATATAAGATAGTTACTATCCTTCTTAATAGAATAACTCTTATCTTATAATACTTTTAGTAAAAATAATGCAATTTAACTATAGCTTTATAATATCTTATTATAGATAGCTATAATAGCCTTATATTAAATAGATTATAGCTATAGCCTTATTATTCAAATAGTTATATTAGTTATACTACCATTTATTATAAAATAAGTAGTAACAAGTAGTTAATACTACCTTTTTAGACTAGGTGAGCTGTTTATTAATACTATAAGTAGCTAAAAGTTGTTTTTATTTAATAAATATAGATACGTGAGGAAAGAAGGCCCCCGTATAACTACTATTTACAAGTTTTTATAGTAATGGGACGGCTGATTATATAGCTGTACGCGCTTACGTAATCCCCAGAAACCATTCTGTAACAATAGACATATCTAAAGATACTATTATTATAAGTATAGAAATATTTAAAATAAGTGTCTTACCTATAAAGATTGATTTAAATACTATTATAAAAGTAAGAAAGATATTATAAGAGTTTTTAAGAAGTTATATAAATCTCTTAAGGAATTAAAACTAGAAATATTATAAATCTCTAATATTAAAACTCTAGTAATAGCTTAAAAGAAATTATTATATTTACTAAATATACTCTAACAAGTAACTATTATAAATATATATTAACTCTTTAATGATATTATAAGGAATACTTTATGTTAAAATTGAATTAAATATAATTATTAATATCTTAATAATAACTATTTATAGAGAGTTAGTATATAATTCAAAAGCTCCTAATAAAGTCTTAAAATAAAATGAGTCTAAAATATCTAAACAATACATTTTATAATTCTTTATTTTATATGAATTATAAATATAGGGTTTTATAATTACTTCTTCTATTATAATAAGCCTTACTAATCTATAGTATAATAGTAATAGAAAGATTAATTACTAATTAGTATTAGTTTATCTAGAGGATAATACATATTATATATAATCTAAATATATAAATATAAAGTAGTATTCTAATTATTTATTATTATTACTTCTATATTATATAGTACATAGTATTATATAAGGCTTTAGATCTATAGTATATTAAGTACTTACTAATTACTATATACTTAGCTATAGCTAGTATTGAATACTTAGTACTTATTACTAGTAGGGTATAGAAGGCGTTACTACATATATAGTAATATATATAATTACTATATACCCTACAGCATAACGCAACCGACATTTATATTATAGCTAATTTAAATATCATAAAAGATTTAGTAGGTATTTCGGTTTCTAATAGAAATATTAAACCTTTTTAAAAGCTTAATTATTATAGTAAAATTTCTGATAATATTTAGTAAAGTAATAAAATAATATATTAATATTTTAATTATATTGAAGCTTTTATATTATATAACAACTACTAATTTATACTTAGATTCTAAATAATGAGCTAGTGTATAAGAATAACTAGAGATTTTCTAATTCTCTAATAAAAGCTTAATTAATTTCTAACTTATATTATATAGCTATTTACTATATAGGAAAATAGAGAATATTACTATTAAAAGAAGTATTAATAAGACATAGTTTCTTCTTTAAATAAGACACCTATATTATTTATAAAGCTATTTTATAGTCTTTCTAGAGTTATATCAAGGTTTCTTGGAAGGATTAGTTTTTCTTTTTACCAAATTAATCTAGAATTAGTCTATTAAAACTCTTATTAGGAATTCTAGAGTATTAGTATTTACTATTATCTTTTATTATCTTTTATTTCTTCTATATAATTTACTATTTATTATAAATTTAAATCTAAATAGAAAGTTTGTTAATATTAGAAGCTAGTTATAAGAAGTACTTTAGTAGTATTTTGATAGAGTTATAATAAACTTAACTGATTTATATCTAGAGTAAAAACTCTTTACTAAACTATAAGAGTAGTAGTTATATAAAGCCCTTATTGTAATATTCTATATAAGCATTAAGGTTTAGGTCAATAATGAATATAATACTTATTTTACTATGTAGTTATACTAGTCTATATAAGACTTAGTTGGTTAACTTATATATATTTAAAGGTTTCATTCTAGTTTAAATATCTTATATTATCTAGTAACTTATATTTAAACTATATACTATATGTTTTATTTTTTATAAGGTAGTAATTATATAAAACTTTAAGAGTAATATTCTATATTAACATTAGAGTTGAAATTTGTAGTAGATATATATATATATATATATATATATACATATATATAATATTTAATATTAAAACTAAAAGATATTAATATTAAACAATTAGAAATGAAATTAATTATAAGATATAGTTTAAGTTATAATACTTAATTATTAGTATATTTTTTTGGAAACTTTAATAAATTCTTAATATTAATTTTCATTAAAAATAATTAAAAACCTAGTCAAATTAAACTATTTATAGTTAATATTAAAGATATTTATTAATTTATATAAGAAGTTTACCCTAAATCTATTAACATTCTTGCTATTTAGCTCTATAAAGAGATCTAAAAGTAAATTATTATACTATACACCCATTATGAAATCAGTAATTAGATATCAATAGTATCTATCAGATCACTTGCTACTTGGCAATCCCCTCAGCGTCGTTACCCTGGCTGTCCCCCTTCTTTATATCCACCTTCCTCTGCTTAGTGTCGTCCGCTGCAAGATTTCGCATATCCGACTTATCCTTTTCCCACTGGGTGCTGGCATCACCAAATTGTTCCTTCACCTTCTTGGCCTTCTCGGTTTTCTCCTGCTCCTCCTTCTCTCTCGCCAATCTTTCTTGCTCCATCTCCTAGAATACGTCAGCAGGAAGCAACCCTTAGAGTAAGCACCTGGCAACATACCTCCATATGTTTAATGTCATCCACACTTGGCTCGTAGAGATGCCAGATCGTGTAGTGAGGCAGACCAACCACGGAATACTCCATGCGCTTGGCCATCTGCGTAAATTTGTTAAAGGTCTCATTGCATGACGGCACATAAAAAGGGAAGAATACTTTACCTTGCCGAAGCCCTCCGTCTCAGCATGTTTCTCAAAACTGAAAGCTGGAAAGTGGACCCCAGACCGGAAAACCCTGGCCTTGGCTAAAATGCTAACGCCGCCAACACCGTCAATCTCCATTTCCATATCCGGATCGCCATAGGGATCTCGTAGATATGCGAGATGAGGTCGCCAGGTGGCGTACTCGGCGTACCCCTCGACGATGACCGCGTCCTCATCCAATGTATCTGCCAGCGCCAATGCAGTTTCCGATTCCTGCCAGGAGTTAAGGTCGTACGGCTGCTCCCCTCCGAGCCAGTCGGGCAGGGGTCGCCAGACATCTACACAAAGGTCAGCTTTGGCGTACTTCAAGCGCCATGTTGGTTGCACCGGCTTACTGGGCACGATGACATCTTTGTTATGCCGCATGAGGTCTTCGAGAATAGTGAACGGGGCTGTCTCTACATCCACGTCGCGCCAATACACCCACGAGTGGTAAGGCCGCAGGGCAGCGCTGAGAAGCCAGTTTCGAGCCTGCGCCATCAACTTCCTTCTACTAGCCTGCGCCGCGAACCCATGGCGACTTTCCACGTCTTGGTTAACCTTTTGCCCAAAGTCCTTCTCGATGATGGAGATCTCGCCATATGGCTGCTTTGCGTCCTCGTCGGCCTGGATTTCCTCAAGCATGTCGGACAAGACCTGAAGGGTTCTGTCTTTAGAATCGGAGACAAGGAACGCAAGGTCAATGAGATGATGTGGGTAGGTGAAGTTGCGCAAGTGAGAGAAAAACATGGGGAGATGTGGTTCGGCGTCTCTCAGAGGTACGCAGAGAAGGATGCGCTCCTCGCGTTCCCAGCCGCGGGCGGTGCCCTGCACATTACTGAGGTCGTAGTATCTCACAGTCTCGAGTTGCAGATCATCGCTGCTCGATAGCAAACCGAGAGAGACAAATGAGGTGAGGGATGCCCCGGGCCACAAGAATAAGAGGACAAGGAAGGCGACGACGGCAACGATGCCAAGCCGGGTAATGAGGCGCTGTCGGCGGCGATTCGCAGGTGTCGAGGCTCGCGGTTGATACCTGTAGTGGCCAGTCTCGTTAGTGCCTAGGGTTTTCGAAGATATCGTACTGCTGGCGGAGGTAATGCTTACCTATGGGGGGATATTTCAAAAGTATGGCCCCTGGGATATCCATTGGAGAAGCCGCTGGCATGGTGCCGAGGCATCACCTTAGAGGTGGCCGAGGACGCATACGAAGGCAACATCCAGGGCAACAGATAGGGCGACTGAGCCCTTGCCAAAGCTATCAATATCGTCGCCGCACTATAGCAAGTGATTCGAGCTGTGAAAGGCAGGACTGCTCAAGATGACATCTAATAGACGTAGCTCGGGGGGTGGCATGCGACGGACGGCGGGTTGGAACGTTCGGCAGAATCAGCGGAAACAGAAAAGAGATGGGCGACGTGTCTTGAATTCTTAGGGGTATCCCCGGGCGCAATAGCAAGTGATCAACTCAATGACTCTCGGACAATAACGTAGAGATGGTAAGCTGATGGATGCAAAAGGGCACTTGTGAGTGCGCTGCGTGATGAATAAGAGGAAAATACTTGACCATGCGAACGTGGATACGTTGCAATACGCTATTTCCGACGCCATATCCTGCTGATGTGTGTACTACCTGCCTACCTACTGTGTACCTTGGTAGCCTCATAGCGTACACAAGCTCTGCCCTGCCGAATAGGCGTTCTTATGTACCTTATCGGAGTCGTTATCTGAGACGGGACCGCCGGCCCTTGCAGCGCCAGTCCTCCCGGGGCCGCATGGTTAGCCACTCCCTTGACAGTCATCACCCACCATACCTGCGATAGTGGGCGTCTTAGCCGTGAGGAGCATAGACCTGCCGTACACTGCTTAGCCTCGGGTTAAATGTCCCACGTTATGGAATTGTACACTGCTTGCCGAACGAGGCATGTTATCTGTAAGCATTCATCGGGCATAGCGTCGCTCGCGAAGGCAACAACAATCCTGTGAGGACAGCCCGCCTTTGCCGCAGAAATATTGTAACATAGATGTGGGTCTAAACGTGTGATATCGCCCCCGCAATATATTTGTGGCTGACCCCGTCTAAGAAGTCTCGCATCGCTGTGACCGAACTAACAAGACGGGCACATTGGGTGATTGGAAGCACGTAGATACCACATGTTAGACGCAACGGGAGTGACATGATGCGGTATTGGCGATGGAGGCTTTAGACACGTAACATAAGACACATTCAGCGACGAAGTCTACGGACCCGGTCTACGAACCCGTGGTAGTGTTCGTCCCATTTACTTACCAAATGGAAGTTGTCGAGGTTCATGCGCAGCAGCACATGGGTCTGCCACTGGAGAACCTGACGTAGATCGGGAGCAAGCAGAAGTCCGGGTGCAGAATTGGTCGTGTCACAAACTTGTAAATACTTATCGCCACGCCGGTCAGGAGCGTAGGTGTTGTAAATCGAGTGGACTGAAAACAGCACAGTTAGCTTATCTTGAATCGAACGCAACGTTTCAGGTCGTACGGAAAACCCAGATTTTCAGACAAGCCAGTTTACTCATTCAGCAAGCCGGCCTCGACAGTCAGGAACCTCAGAACGAGGAACCGGGTGTCGTGGCACTGAAGTCAAATTGCAGCTCCTGGGGAACAGACTCCACAACACTTCATCACGTCTCCGAAGAGGCGCTAGGGTATGAGAGGATGACTCGGCCGGCTTGAAATAGTTGAATGGATAAGCTATGGTCATCACGAGAAGGAGGCAGGGATGTAATATTGGGACGTTGCACACTCTTACCTAGTGGTACATTCGGTATCTGGTCCGGATCGCCGTCGCGTTCTGTACCCACGGACATGCTGGCGCCTACAGTTTTCTTCAGACTGAGAGTGTTAGCTGACGTTGACAATCGGTGACGAGGGAGAGGGAGCATAATGAGACAGCCATCAGACAAATGTTTTGGTATATGGGGTATCATCACAGATCTCAGTAGCAGAACTGAATGAAATGTTTCATCATCAGGGACATGTATAGGGGAATTATGCGAGATCATCCAAACTTACCATTGAGCAACATCTCAGATTGCACAAATGATCATGCCGCGGCGCTGAAGCGATGGCTCCATTGACGTACGCGCCTATCGATGGTTAGCAGATGATTGCTATGAGTCGCCGTCAACGTGTCTAGAGCCAATTTCGAGGTGGGTGTCAGATGGTAGTGCATGTTGTTCGTGCGCTCAGGTAGTCGCGTGAACCAGTGGAAGATGTTGCATCATTCGAGGATGAAGTGTGACTGGGGCGTGGGAGGAAAACTTACATTGTCCGCACATATGGCAGCGTTGGGTGATCGGATGTGGAAGAGAAGAATCGACGCCCATGAAATTTTTCTGGAGGCCTAAAAGTAGTCGTCTACTGACATGGATAACTGCATAGACCCACCCACCCCATCTCATAAGGTAGTTAGGGACGTACGCAGGTGATAGATGCTCGGGTGGGATCCGACTGTGGCTCATTTGAGAACTGCGGCTCAGTTCCGCCAGTGCATGGCATACTCTACCAAAACGTATCTCAATCTGTTGTCGGCCTTCCTACTTCAACGGCTGACAGGCTGTCACTGACCTCTTGGGCGTGATCTTTTTTTCTTGTCTCCGGTCGTGCGACACGACTCAAGCATACACAGGGGTGGCGCAACAAAAATCGCACAGCTTTGCTCTAGAAAAACCCGAACGCCAAATAAGCTGCTAATTTCGTCGGTTCGTTTTGTCCCACGAAATGGCTGATCGACGAAGGGTCAATGGCCCTGCCGGAGCGACGTTGCCGCCAGTGTATGGCACGTCGAACCCTGTTCTGACCTCCCGGGTACGGCCATCAAATGGCATCCGTGGAATGTGTTTGTCCGCCCTATCCCCAGAGCAGCATCCCATTCGCAACACTGACTTAATGCCAAGTTCTCAAGACCGGCGTGGCCCCAACAGCATCAGGCTCGGCCTACATGGAAATCGAACCACCTTCGAGTCAATCAAGCACAGGAACCAAAATCAACGGCATGAAGCTGATCTGCACCGTCCATGGACCCCGGTCACTTCCACGGTCAGCCCCATTTTCGCCCTACCTGGTATTGTCCACCCACGTCAAATTCGCTCCGTTCGCAACACGGCAGCGTCGAGGCTATCTTCGAGACTCAGGCGAGCGGGATCTAAGTGTACATCTAGACACAGCCCTGCGAGGGGTTATCATCGGTGATCGGTGGCCCAAGAGCGGCGTCGATGTCGTTGTCACCGTCGTTGAGGGTGACCAGGAGCGAGAGACCTCAGATGCACGGGGGAACGAGGAGTGGGATATGATGAATGTGCTGAGCGGCTGTGTTACTGTTGCTGCTGCTGCTTTAGCAGATGCTGGTATCGATTGCGTGGACATGGTCACAGGTGGTGTCGCAGCGTTGGTAAGGGATGATGATGATACGACGGCTGCTTCTGTCGTTCTCGACCCCGTGTCCTCGGAGCATCGCCAGGTTATAGCCGCTTGCTGTGTGGCATACTTGCCCGGTCGTGGCGAGGTCACCAACCTTTGGATCAGAGGGATGCAGCCTCCATCAAAGCCATCCCTTCATACGCAGCTGGTGGGTCACGCCATTCAGGCTTCTAAGGGTAATTATCGAGCTGTTCTAGAAAAGCTCCAAGAAAACCAGCCCATACAGTAGCTTGTCACGAAGTTGCTTGATTAGGGAGTAGTAAGCGAAGTTGGAGGGTCTCTTTTACGCTGTATGTACCATTTTCTGAAGATAGTGGGATACGAACGCCATACGAATCTCTGTTACCAGGGTTGTAGATGACGAAGAAAGACGCTGGAGTGTAAGAAGGCATAGATGAGAATCTCTCGTACGTTCACGTACTCGTGCACCTACTAAGTCAGCACACCCAGTACTCAACCACCACCCACTACTCGGCCACTTCTATACCTAAAAATCTATTTCTGCTGGTTTGTCCGGAGGGTAACGCACGCCATATGTGATTTTGCCATATAAGTATAAAGTAGAATTCTAGTTATTATTTATTATTATTATTATTATATTATATAATATATAGCGACATATTAAGTATTAGACTTAGAATATAATAATTAATTATTAATTACTATAAAATTTGATTATAATTCGTACTAGATATCTAATACTTATAAATAAGATGTATTAAGTATCTTGATATATTATTAGAGACTAGTTATAAGAAATACTTTAATAATACCCTATTAGAATTATAATAAACTTAAAGAATTTATGTATAAAGTAAAAACTCTTTATTAGACTATAGGAGTAGTAGCTATATAAAGTCCTAATAGTAATATCTTATGAAAGTCTTAAGGCTTAAGTCTATAATATGTTTCTTATTATTCTTCTATTTTACTATTATAATAATACAAATTATTAAAAGTTTTAATAATATATTAGTAATTTCTAGTTACTTAAGCTAATCTAATTAATCAAAAAGATCTATCTAAAATACTTCTTCTAAATATCATTCATATTAAATAGTCTTACTAATAAGAAAACCTATATTATTCTTTCCTAAATAATTCTATGTTATATTCTCCCCCCTATTAACTTATAAGAAGTCTTTTTTTCTCCTAATATAGCCTTATCTTTCCTTTTATAGAATTCTAGAATTTCTTATTTTATACCTATTGTGATATTACTATTTTACTATTCTTTTACTTTTACTTTCCCATTTTACTTTCTTCTATTATTATATATATTATTATTACTACCAGTTTTCGACTTCTCTAATAATAATAATTCTTGCTATTATAGTTCTTCTAAGTCTACTATTTATATTTATAATAGTTATATTATTGAAAGTAATTCTCCTAATAAGAAGAATTAGATTCTTGATATAGATATCTCTATTTATTTTGATCATTATATTAAATATAATAGAAATAATTTCCCCTAGATCTATATATTCAATCATAGCTAATTCCATTATTAATACCTAAGAATAAAGAATAAGTGTGAGTAGGGGTTTTATTTCTTTGTTATCAGTCTTTATTATATCAGTTGTATTAAAGGTCTCTAATCTATTTAAAGCTATATACTTCTTAGGAACTCTTTGAAAGAAACTACACCTAGTTATCAGCTCTTGCCTTACATACTCTATAGATAATACTAATAATAAGCAACTATTTAAACAGAAGAAACCTTAAGTAGTAGTAATAAAGTTGGTTAGTATTATTAGTAGTAAAAAGAGGAAGTGTAAGCTTATTTATTATAATTACTCCATTAAAGATTATAATAGTGTTATAATACTAATACAAATGAGCTATTAATATATATTAGTAGCTATTCAAAGTTACTAGCTATTAATAGTTATTAGCTAGAGCTAATAATTAGTAGTAATTATTATACTTAGTTTATATAATTAGAAAGTATATAGTTACTAGTTATAATTACTTACTATAAGATTCAAACCTACTACTTTTGCTACAAAACAGTGAAAACTAGCTAGATATTAAACTACTATATTAAGCGGAATTATTATTAGTCTTAAATTATATATTACTAGTTATTAAATTAATCGCCTAAAATTCATAGTAATTATATTACTATCTTTGTAATTAAAACTAGTAATTAAAGAAGTATTACTCAAAGCTATAATACTGATATATCTTTAGTAGAGCTTTTCATCATAGTCTAGTATTATAATAAATACTTCTATTATTTCTAATTAGTATTTCTAATTTATATTATCATAATACCTATTATTTCTTTTGTATATTAAGAATATTACTTTATTTAATTCTATTTTTATTTTTAAATAAATTGTGGTTGGTCTTAGTAATATTATATAAATAACAATAGATCTCTCTTTTTCCTCTTTTCTTCTTATCCCATTAATTCTTCTATTATAAAGCATTAGAATATATCTTAATAATTATATTATACCTTATTAATACTATAGTTATATCTTTAGTTCTATTAATACCAACTTATCTATCTATTACTATTATATCAGTAATGCTCCTTACAAATGTCAATACCATATTACTCGTTTAAACATAAATAACTCCATATTGAGAAGTTATTTCATTAAGTTTCCTAACTTAAGTAATTTGTCTTAATATAATATAATAATAGCTAAACTTTATTTCTAAATAGAATATCTTAGTTACTTATGATATTCTATTCATATCTATTTTACTAAACTAATATATATATATATATATATATATATATATATTTAGTTACTTTTACTCTATACCTGCAATGGTATCTAAGCTCTTCACCCTATATATAGATTTAACTATAAATTTTACCTAATAATAGTATTTATACTAATACTAACTTACAACTAGTTAAAATAGTAATAAAATTACTTATTATTATAAATAATTATACCTCTAGTTTTAATATTCAACCCTATAGTAATAGAAGACTTCATAATAACAATCTATATAGAGAGAACCTTATTAAAACTAAGGTTTAATATATATAGCTAAAAATAACTATTAAGATTATAGGTTTAAGAATTTTTTTAAACTTCTTAAAAATAAAATAAAATAGAATATTTATAAGAATTAGGCGTTCTATAACCTATCACTCTTCTATATCTATATTTTTATAATAGAACTAAAATCTCCTCAAAATCCATATAGCTA
>QAPG01001104.1:0-11202 GCA_004366825.1 Colletotrichum spinosum
TATACAAATATACAAATATACAAATATACAAATATACAAATATACAAATATACAAATATACAAATATACAAATATACAAATATACAAATATACAAATATAGAAATATAAAAAAGAAACAAATAAAAATATACAAATATGAAAATATAAACATAACAAAATATAAGAATATAAAAGTATAAAGCCATCATGGAAAGAATTATTAATTATTTCTTATTGAAAGTATTAATATAGAATCAATATAGTAAGAATAATTGTAAGAAGTTTAGTTTTAGATTAACTAAGAAGAAGCTATAATAGTGAGTAAGAAGATGAGAAAGCTAAAGCTATACTTGAATAATTAATACTTCTACTGATATGTATAATAAAGAGTAAAGTATTAGTTTTTCCTAAAGTTTACTATTTTATTTAGATATAATCTTGAATATAAAAGAGCTTCTTATGAATGAAAGTCTTTACTCTCTGATTTATCAGATAAAGATAGATGGAGAAGTCAGATATTTTATTTATAGTTATAGTTAAGAAAAGATTCAAAAATAGAGTTATTGAGTATTTTCTTTTTAAGATTATAAGGAAACTCTAGAAAGAATAGAAAAGAACTTTTTATAGTTATTATAGAGAAACTAATTATATTAAAAAAGTTATTTTAACTATTATATATAGTTAAAAGCTAATGTTCATTCCATATTAAGTATGACTAACTATAATTATATACATTTATTAGTTTATAACTAGTAAATGCTATAATTAATCGATTGTATAAATAGTATATAACTAATTATTTCTATTTATAATATCTATCTTTAGGTTATAGTATATATATATACTATATACTATAGGGATAAATCTATATAATGGTCCTTCTATTCTTATTAGTTTAAATAAGTAGGTTGACTACTTAATTACTTATTACTATAGCTTTAATTACTTTAATACTATATTTAACCTAATATTAGTAATACTCTCTTTTATAACTAAAGTATATAAAGTATAAAAGTAGTATAAAATATAAAAGTAGTATAAAATATAAAAGTAATATAGAATTGCCTCTAGTTATATAAGTCCTTTTAGTTCTACTAAAAACTATAGAAATACCATAAATAGTATTTCTCTATAAACATACACCTTTTATTTAATATTATGTTAAATATTTTAAGTTCTTATTATAATATACCTCTCTTTCTTTTTATTACTTTTTTCCTATTATCCTATATACTTCTTTCTACAATTATTTCTTCTTCTCATTACTATTAATAACTGTTATAATCTATTTCTCTATTTATATTATTACTTTATTCTTTATTATATGTTTTTCAAAACTTTAGTTATTAGATTGTTTAATTATACTATCTATAAAGCTATTTCTACTATTCATTTAATAGATCTTAATGAGTTTCTTTTATTTATATAATTATTAAAATACTATCATATTAATTATAAAATATTTCTCTTTAGTAGTACTTAGTTTGATAAGATACCTATAGAAAGAATAAGAGCTGGTATAAATTACTATTAGTATTATTAATATTGTCTAAAGCTTAGTTATTTATGTAAGAGTAATAGAATATATGTATCTTATATTAACTCTTATAATTATATAATTAATCTTAGAAATTAGTATATTTTATATAATCCTTTTCAACTTAATAAAAGAGAAATACATAATATTATATTTAGATTTAAAAGTAGTAATGTTTTCATTATTTCCTTCTATCCTTACGATAATAATAAAACTTCATTAAAATATTATATCTTTATTACTAAGAAAGAATCTATTAATAAAGATATAAAGCTTTATCTCTTTAATATTAATAAGAATAAATGTTAAATCTTATTTTAAGTTATTTATCTATTACATTATGTATTTATTAAATCTCTTAATATCGTCTTTTATTAAGATTTAATATTAAGTTATAATAGAGAAATTAAAATATATTTCATATTAGTATATAGAAGTTATATATATTCTTTATGTATAGTATTTAATATATATTAGTTTTATTCTATTAGAAATATAATTAATAAGTCTAATCTCCTTATTTTAACTTTTTAAATAAGGATTATATCACTATTAGTTTTAAAAGTGATTATACTTCTATTAAAAAAAGAAAGCTTATTATTTATAAGTATTAACTTTAGTTTTAATTCAAATCTTACTTATTAGAATTCTTCTTTTTCTTTATTATTGAATTTAAATAGATCTAAATTGAAGATATTATCTATCTATATATTTATAATATTGTAATATAAATTATATACTCTAGGAATTATAAAATATAAATTATATAATAGAATTCCTATCTTTAATCTATTTTTATCATAATTCGAATATACTATATCTTAATATATATCTAACTCTATAAAGCTATATAATAACTAGATAATAATAATAATAATAATAATAATAATAATAATAATATCTTTTAAATATACTTATTATAAATTAATATATAGCTTTATTAAGATAAAATAATTTAATAGTATCTCTATTTATATATATACTTAAGGAATATTATAGAAGTAGACTTCTATTGGAATATTAGGATATAGTATTACTAATAGTGTTAATATAAATTAATAACTAATTTATTATATTACTAGTAATTATATAAAGACATTAGTTTTCCCCTAATTATTAAACTCTTTAATAATTAATTATAACTTCTTATATGATATAATATTAGTATTTTTAACTTTATTAATAAGTTAGAAGTTAAAACTCCTTAGTTACTAATATTTGTAAATATTAAAAAACTGGAAATATAATATTCTTTTTATTAATAACATCTCTTACTTCTTAATATATAATTCTCTAAAAAACCTACTTAGTATTGAAATAAACTGATATTAATAGACACTAATAGTTTAATTTAATATTTCTACTTCTTGTATTATAAGATAAATATTATAATATATAGAATTAGAAAGACTAATTTCTATAATAAAGATATTATTTTTATATAATCATCCTTATTATTTTAACTTCTCTTTAGATATTATTAATCTAATTATCTTTTTAAATAGAAGTTCTTTTTTGGCTTTATTACTATAAAAACTCTTATTATTACTTCTTTTAATTTAAAACTAATATTATAACTTAATTATTCTTATTTAGAAAGTATTAAACCTACTTTCTATCTCTATAATATATATCTTATCATTAATCAAAATAAATCTAAAAAGTCTAATCTAATTTTAATATTCTTAGAAAACATATATTTCTAACTATAATAAGAACTAATAAAGAGATATTATAAAAAGACTATTATATATATTGAAAATATCTAAGACTTAGTATTAAATATATATTTTATATACTTCTTCTATTACTTTATAAACAGCTACTATATATCTTATTATCTTTAAAGACAATAGGAATAATATATCAAGGTATAAAATATAGTTTCAAAATAAGTAGAATGAATATAAAACTATTAGAACTATTAGTATTATTACTTATTCTAATTATATTCTAGAAAATTCCTTCTCTTAATATTTCTAATATTGTATTATATATAATTTTATTGACTTTCTATAGGGAGGTATGTTATTTTTTAACTTTATTAATATCATTATAAACTTTAATTAATATAATCTTTATTTTACTATTTATATTATTGATTTCTCTTTTGAAGCTTTGAATAGAAAGGCTATATCCTATTTTAAGAATAGTTATATTTAGAAGATCTTAATATATATTAACTTAATATACTTTTAATATATATTATATACTTTCTATAGAAATACTTCTTATAAGCCCTTTAGTTATAAATCCTATGAATATATTAATTCAATATAATATAAACTTATTTTTGTTAGGATGTATAATATTAATAATAGTTTCTATATTGAACTTATAATTATTTAAACTTAAAGTAATGTAATACTCTACTATTTATTTAATATTACTAGTAGTTGTTTCTAATCCCTTTAATCTTATTAAAAGTTGTAATTTAATCTATTTAGTTGAAAATACTATTTAATATTTAAATACTAAAGTAGTTAAATTTCTTATAAAGCCGTTATATTTCTATTTCTATAAAGGAATTAGTAATCCTATTATAGGGATCTTTTCAGACTAAAAACTATAGATATTTATTATATCGTTTTATAAATAAAAGTATTCTCTCTTATTTAATCTTATTCATGAAACTATTATAATAGATTTAAAGTTAATTTATATTAAAAGAATTAAGAGGAAATACAATAAGTATTAATATAATATTACAGTAAATATTTCTAAACAAATATACCTATTTAAATTATACTGAAACTTATAAAACTCTACTTATTTCTAAACTTTTCATTTATTTGTAAAATAATCTTATTAGATTAGATATTAAGCATAATCTTCTAGAAAGCTTCTAATTATTGAATATTTCTTATACATAGTTTTCTTTTTTCTATATTTATAAAGATAGTTTTAAATATAACTTCAGAAAGTTCAAAGATTAAGAGGATCTCTAGTTTAATTAGTATTATAAAATCATAATAAGTATAATTCTGAAAAGTCTCTATAAACCTCTTAGAACTAATTATACTAATTCTATTATTTATTATTATGCAATATATTATTATAAAGTCTTCTTCTAATATCTCATTTATATTAATATATAATACGTTTATAATTATGTCTATTAATATAATATAATAGGATATATAGTAATTTCTATTACTAGCTTTATATTAACAATAAATACCTTTTAAAAATATAATATTATTATTCTATATTCCTTAATTATATATCCTATCAATTAGAATTTTAGTATTAGTTTTAAGTATATTTAGTATTTATTATATATATCTCTATTTCATAATCTCTTATAAATTAGGTTTAAAGTATTATTATTATTCATATAACATAGAAATTAACATAACTATTAATAGTTAAAATATTAATAATATGTTTAATTATGATATATATAGTGAGCTAGAAATTAATTATTATGAATAACATAACTACCTTTTTATTTAGATTATTATTATAAGCTTCTAAGAATTTCTAGAATTTATTCATATAGTTTATTAATAGTTAGCCTTATCTTATTAATAGTATTATAGAAGACATTAATTATATTATAAATTTAATATATAATTATACATATTATTTTATTAACTTTCTCTTATAAACTTTAAGGGTTGAAATAAATATATCTAAAGAAATTAATCCTAACTATTATTGTTTTGAATATTTTAAATTCATTAGTATAATTATAATCTTCAATTAATATCTTAAAGTTTATATTCTTTTATTCTTCATGAAAATTCTAATAAACTATAACAATTCGAAACGTATTTTTAATGATAATAATTATTTAGATAATCAAGAAGTTATCTTAAACTAATATAATTAATATATTATAGTATATATATCTATCTAATTAATAATGTATTAAATATTCTTCCCTTACAATTCTATCTAATATTATAATTAATATATTTAGTAATAGATATCTCTACTTTATTTTTAAAGGTATTATAATTCTTACTTATACTTGTATTATTAAATAAATATATATTACTAAATAATATTTTAACTTTCTTATAAAATTAATTAAAAGTAATATATTATTTTAAAAATATCTAATCATATTTCCCAAGATATATATAGAATCTTAAGAGTTCCTATAATCTTATTGATTATTACTTCTTCTAATTAGAACTATTCTTTATAATAAAGCTTTATATAAATATAATTATCTAAAGATTAAATCTAACCTAATTATAAACTTAATCTTCATATACTTCTAATTATCAATATTAATACTATTAATTATATTAGAGTTATTTCTATTCTTAAGCTTTCTAGTATAAAGACTTATTATTTCTTAATAAGTATAAACCTTCTAAGTTTCAGAAATTACTTGATATACTTTAAAGTCCTTTTAATCTTTTATCTTAAGTAGTAATAGCCCCTCTGATTGATTTTAATACTTTCTTCTATCTATTAAATTAAGATATGTTTATTAAATATTTCTAGTAATATCTTCTTTATAATCTTTTTACTTATAGAGAAACATATTCTTCTATTAACAAAGTAATTCTGAAGTAACTATAATATTCCTCTTTTTATTATATTAAAATATACTTGTTTTCAATTTTAAAAAGCTTTTAATGAGTATTTTATAAGTCTTTAAAGAAGAAGCTTTATTCTTTTCATATTTATCTATAATATAGATATATATATTATTAATACTTATATTTCTATTAGAAGGTACAATTTAATTTCCCTATCATTTAAATATAGCTTTCTAATATATACTAATTACTATTTCTAGTTTAATTTATTAGAATACTTTTTTATATTCCTAAGATAAACTATTATATTTTAATTATTCTATATCTTTCTAAAGTTATTAATAAGACTTAAAAAGGGAGGACATGGGCTAGGATTATAGGTTAGAAAAATATCTATAATTAATATAACTTTATTATATTTTAATTATAAGTATTTCTATAAGAGATATAACTTTAGAAATATATATATTTATTAGATAAATTATAACTATTAAATAGAGATCTCCCTTTGGTAAAACTTTATATATATCTTCTAAGTAGAAGTCTTAAAAATCCCTTAAAATAAGCTTCTATTTAATTATTATATTTAATTTGGTTACTTTTGCTCTATACTTAGAATAGTATCTCAGCTCTTTACCCTGTATATAGATTTAACTATAGACCTTACCTAATAATAGTATTTATACTAATACTAGCTTACAACTAGTTAAAATAATAATGAAATTACTTATTATTATAGATAATTATACCTCTAGTTCTAATATTTAACTCTATAATAATAAAAGACCTTAAAGTAATAATTAGAAAGAGGTTTATTAAAGCTAAAGCTTAATATATATAGCTAAAAGTAACTACCAAGGTTATAAGATTAAGAGTCTTTTTAAATTTCTTAACAATAGGAGAAAATAAAGTATCTATAAGAGCTAGGTATTTTATAACTTATTATTCTTCTATATTTTCTATAATAGAACTAAAATCTCTTCGAAATCTATATAGCTACTTATAAAACGAGAACTACAAGATATATATAGAAATATCTAGTTATACTTATTATAATTAGAATTATTAGTATATTAGATTAGGTTTTAATAAAACTATTCTAAGTATTATAATTAATAGATAGTTTATAAATATTTAAAACGAAATCGTCTAGTTATCCTATAAGTTACTATATTAAGCTAAAAGCTTTAGAAATTAGGTATTAATTAGATAATATTTTAATATTAATACTTTATTATAATATTAGTTGTTAGATATTGTAGAGTATTATAATAATATAATTATAGGGGTTTTAAAAGCTATTTAATTATACTAGAAGTATTTATATCTATATAAGAACTATTTATATATTAGTTGTACTTAATTAATATATTAGGATTGTTTACTAATAAGAGTAAGCTGAGTCTTATTATACTTATATAGAGATTATAAGTTAGTTTATATTAGTAGTAGAAAACTTTTATATTAATAGTATAAAGCTTTATGTTAAAGACAAGTAGTATTCAGTTTGTAATAAGAATACTAAGGTTATAGATATTAAGGTTATAATAAATATTTAAATAGAATACTTATACTTAGTAATAATTAATCTTTTTAAGATATTTGAATTATATATAGTTATAAAAGCATAAGTGTATAAGGCTATTATAGAAGGAGTTATTAGTTATTCGTTATCTATAAAAGGATTAATATAGAATAGGTATACTAACTATTATAACTATAAGGGGTTTAGTTTTAAATTAACTAGAAGCTAGTTATAGTAGTTAGTAGAGAGGTAGGTGGGCTAAAGTTATACTTTAAGGGGTAATATATCTACTAGTAGTCGTAGTAGAGAGCGAGTTATCAGCTCCTCCTATTATTATACTTAATAATATATTTAATAATATATATAAGATAGTATATTTAATTAGAGCTAGGGATAGTATTGAGACTTATGTAATTATTAAAGGTTTTTAGTTATAACTATATAAATATATTACTAGTAGTAGATAGAAGTAATAAGACATAAGAAATAAGTATTATACATTACTATTATAAATATCTACTAATAAATAAAATAATACTTTCTCTTGATATTCTATAAAAAGTAGACTTAAAAATAAAGATTACTATATTTTATAGATAAGTAGTAATATCAACTTCTTTTTACTAATATATATATTCTTTTCTTATACTATTTCTTATAATTATCTTCTCTTTTATATCCTAAGTCTTACTATTAACTATGAAATATCTTCTTCTTTAGATGCTTAAGATATATAATAATTAGACTTAACTCAATAGCTATATATCTAACTATTTACCTAATATTTCTTATATTATTAATAAGCAATATTAGTTAATTCTTTATATTATTAATATATAGGTAAGTATTTAGAAGATACTTAGGGAGAGGAGTAATAAAGAATGGTTTTATAATACCCTTAGCTTTAATATTACTTATTATAATATTATAAATCTATTAGTTCTCTAGATATTTCTATAGGATATTTATTATGATTATTTATAGAATACTTAAGAAGAAGTATTAGGAGTATTTAAAATTATTTTATGTTATTAATTTCTCTATACTACGTCTTAGGATCTCCTTATTAAATAGAATAAAACTTCTTTTTGAGATTCCTTTTCTTACTAATGTAATATTTAAAATTAATTTAAGTATTAAAATTTAAATATTAAGATTAAGATGACTTATAACCTTTAAATTATTATTATTAGGAGAAGGTTTATTATAATATTGTAATTATTAAATTAATGTCTTATTAGTTCTCTATTTTCTAGATATGTATAAAATATTAGCAGATAGTAATAAAAGATAGTAATATACTATTAGTCTTTCTCTGTTATTTAAATTAATCTTATAATATTTATTATTATATTTTTGTTTTAGTACGTCAGTTGAGACTTTAATTATTAATTTATTATAAAGTAAATATAAATGATATTAAATTAATAAATTAGTATGAATTTACGTTTTTCTCTATCTTTAATATATACGTTTCTAGAGGTTATATTCATATTTTGGAGTAATATATAATTATAATATCATTAAGTTTATTTATTTTTACTATATAGATTTCTAGAGATTTCCTTAAGAAGTATTCTAATTCTATCTTTTTAAGTTATTCCTTACTAATTTATAGTTTAATAGTAATAAATAATATTAGTAGTAGTAAAATATTACTGGTTAGTATTAGTTTACAATTAATAAGTATTATAATTAATTAATTACATAAATAATATATAATGAGTTATCTCGATTTATAATACTTATATCTAGGTTATAATATATATATATATATACTATATATTATAGTAATAAATCTATATAATAATCTCTTTATTCTTATCAGTTTAAATAAGTAAGTTGACTACTTAGTTACTTACTACTATAGCTTTAGCTATTTTAATACTTTATTTAACCGGATAACATTATATAAAAGTCTTTCTTAAATACTTTAAATAGAGTAAAACCTATATAAACAATATAGATATCTGAGGTTTAATTAGTATAAACTTTATTTCTTAAATATATTATTCTTCATATATCTTTCTCATTTCTAAAGCTTTACTTATAAAATAACTCTTCTAAATAATACTAACTAAGCTTTCTATTTCTAGATTATAGAAATCTTCTTTATACTTCATTACTTTCATCAAATTCCTATTATTATAATAAGAAAAATATTATTCATTCTAAACCATTTAAATCTTTCTTATTAACTAGAGTGTGTTTCTAGTATTTCTAAATACTTTATTTGATTTCCTTACTACTCTAATCTAGAATTAGAATATCATGATTAATAATTAAATTCTTTATTCAACCTTTTGTATACTTGAAGTCTTTCTTGAACTCTCCTTTTTACTATAATGCTAAATAGTTTAATTAATTTATTATATCAATTGAAATAATAATAATATTAATTAGTAGTTTAGAGAACCCTTTTAAAACGATTAACTATAGAATTCCACGAAGGAATTCTTCTATTATAAATGGCAGCTATAAATATCTAGATATTGTAGTTTTATATATAACTATACTATTTTAGTAATCATGAAATATATTACTTCTTAGTTCTTATACTAGATTTAACTAGTTGAGTATGGGTTATCTGTGTTACTTCTATTAAGTATGTTTATTATAAAATCTGTTTAGAATATAAAGATAAAGTAACTGGTAAGGTAGTTCTTTATATAATTTAAAGTAATGTTAAAAGTTTAATTTTAAGTATTGAAATAATAATAGTAATCTACTTATTATTTTACTATATTATAATATTTCTAAAACGATATATAATATATATTTAAGAATCCTTTTAAACTACTCTTCTTATCTCTATAATTTATACTTTTAATAATAGTGAAGCTATTAAATGAATTACTAGCTTTATAATTAAACCTCAAATTAAGATTGTCTAATTTATGCAAATATTGTATTATCTATTTTATCTTTATATAGTAGATGTCTGAACTTTTCCTTCCCCAAGCCTTTAGCTTTATATAGAGAATATTTCGCTTCTAGCTAAAAAGCTTTTAGCTATATCTTTCATAATCCTATTACTTCTATTCAACTTTTTGAATAATATGATAAACAAATAATACAATATATAGTCTGAATGTAAATTGTTAAAAGGTATAATCTATTTAAACTAGAGTAAAATACTTAAATGTATATAAACAGAGCGGTTAGACCTTATATAAGCTAGTATAGCTGTATAATCACCTTAATATTATACTTATTCTTATATATCCCCTTAGTAGTAGAGCTGCTAGAAATACTATTAAATTTTAAGTAATATATTATTATAAATAAAATAAGGTAAATAGTATTTAAAATAATCCTTTAAATATTTAAATAAAAGAAATCATTTATTATAATAAACCTATTATAATTTATTATATATTTAATTATCTTTATAAGTATTAGTAGGAGTGCCTAGCTAGTTCTTTTTAAAATTAATAATTATATTTTATTTCAATATATTAAAATAATCCTCTTATTGTTTTTCGTTACTATTTTTCTTTCTCTTTACTAATATTAATATTTTTAATAGTTACCTTCTTATATTTATAAGTAGTATATTTATTAATATAGATCTTATATATTAAATTTTAAATAAAATAATATATATTAATTATTATTAATATTTTAACTATAAGATAAACCTATTAAAATTAAAAAAAAG
>QAPG01001105.1:0-11243 GCA_004366825.1 Colletotrichum spinosum
AGTAGAATAGATAAATAAGTATTTAGATATTATTAAAGTAAAAAGGTGTAGATTACTAAAAATACTATTTATATATATATATATATATATATATAGATAGGTATTAAAATATATAGCAAAAAGAAAAGTTATTAGTATTAGTTATATTATACTATAAGATATATAGTACCTACATATATTACTATATATATAATAATATACCTTCTATACCTTATTAGTAATAAATACTAAATATTTAACACTAGCTATAGCTAAATATATAGTAATTAGTAAGTAATTACTATACTATAGATCTAAAGCTTTATATAATATTACGAACTATATAATATAAGAATAATAATAACGAATAATCAGAATACTACTTTACACCTATACAGCAAGATTACATACAGTATATGTTACTCTCTAGATAAACTAACAATAACTAATATATATATAACTTAATATAACTATATATATCATATATAGTTTTATTTTAATTAGTTTCAATAGAATAAAGCCTATAGAAATAATACTCATCATTTGAGGTTTAACTAGTACAAACTCTATCTCTCGAGTGTATTATTACTAATAGTAATAGCTATTATGAGGTAGCCGAGGTTATGCTAGATATTTGTAATTCAAGGTATCAAGCTGCTGTTCGCAGTCCAGTCTTCCTCGTCCACCACGTTCGACACGCCGTTAACAAGGAGGTTCATGAACACCACGTCAATCGTCCCCAGCGAGAAATTCAGAGCTATGTGACACGCATCTTGGCAAGACTTCCGCCTGAGCTGCTTTCGCGCTAGATGATATCCTCTGGAAAATTTTCTTGTGCCCCGAACCCCCTCACCAAAGTAAGAAAGTCAAGATGGAAGCACACCGTCGCCAGAGGTACAGATAAAGGCGTAACTTGCTCCGTTGCGCGACTTGGAGCGCCCACGTCCAGCTACTTTCACGAAGATTCTCTGGGCCCCTGCCCCTTGAAATCCCCAATGACAGACTCGAGGCGTCCAGATAGCAAGCGATGGCGCCTGACGATGTCAATCCATTCAGATTGATTGGTGATGCCCTCACAATTATTTCCTAGGCCGGCTAAGAGCATACCAAAATCCCCTCCAAGTCTGCCTAAGCTTCCCGAGCAGTACAGAACTTGTGTTAGTATGCTGTCTCGGGCGGCCTGGTCTTTGACAGCGGGAAGATATTGCGCCAAGGTTTCCAGTAGCATCTCAACAAGGTGAAGCGGAAAGGTCGATAGCGTTGATGGGAGAGGCTGAAACATTTCTTGCGCGTCAGTATCCGCATAGCCTGGCTGACGAGTTACGTCCGGGAATATACTCCTGAACATGGAAACGACTCCGAAGCTCTGTTCGCGAAAGATTTCGACGTAGCGCTTAAGATACTTTTCCGTCTGCTGACCCCCAGACCATAATTGATTGACCGAGTCACCCTGGCGTTGCTTCTCTTCGTCAGCGAGCTCGCGAAGGGGCTGCAAGGCCCCGAGAGTGGCGTCCAGCGTAGCTACACGACAGCAGAGGAACAGGAGCGAGAGAGCATGCTCCTGCGACCCACGGCTTGCAGAGCCGATTGAGGGAAGATCCGGAAGCACACGCCTCAGCCAACCAACGGTGCGCAGCGAGGCGGCTAATTTGAGGCTCGGGGACTTGAGGGCGGCGATGAGATCAGCCGTCATTTTCAGAATGGCGTCGTCGGACTGGCGAGAGACGAGAGTGATAAGGGCGGAATCGGGATACAGAGCATATAGCCTTCGTACATGAGCATTCAAATCCAATGCTGAAGCATAATTGGCCGGGGCACTGTTGATGGCGGAGGACAGCAGTGTTGGAAGCTCCAGGACGTCAACAAGACGCTCAACGTTGCGGAGTAGAAGAAGAGCGCGTTTCCGCTCGGCCAGATGCTTGTTATCGACGGTTTTGCTATAGGCAGTGGAAAAACGAAGGGCTTCCTTGTCGAGCTTGGGGATGGCATTGCGCAGATCGGCCGTGTCAGCGACCAAGGTGGGCAGCGCATGCGTCAGACTGTCATGGTGCGAAGCAGAGTCGATGACGGACTTGTGTGCACGCTTAGATACACCTTGTAGAGAGAAAAGGAGTGACTGTGAGGATTGGGCCAAGGACTGAGGCTCCTGGGAGGTTAACGACAAGAGGCTTTCATCGGCCAAGTAGGTCAAGTAGGCCAGCCTAGTCGCTCTGGGTGTCGAATTGGGAAGGGCAGCCGAGGATTGGCGGGTATCCAGCAGGTCCGACAGCAGATCGGCCATGATTGGAGTCAGTCTCATGCAACAGTGAGCGGTTTGTCACATTTAACCATGAAGATGAGCACCGGGCCTCCAGATGGCAGTTGGATGAGACGTGCCAGCTGCTGACGCCGGCGCGGTGGTCACGTCGGACATGGATGGGTAGGTTCGGACCGGGACGCCTGGGAAAATATGTATTTGGAAAGGACATGTGTTAATCAAGTACGGATATTTGCTAGGAGAAATGCATAGCAAGATACCCACTCCTCTTCAACGCTGTACTTTTCTTATTTTCAGGCTTGAATGATGAGTAAGCCTTTTACCCTGATACTTTATACAGCTAACAAGTCATGTATCCAGTGTAGAGCTAGTATAATGATGGACAGCTTAGCTGTGCGGCGCCCTTTGCCCTCATATAGGGACGTACCGGCGTTTAAACAATACTACTACTACTACTACTACTACTACTACTACTACTACTACTACTACTACTACTACTACTACTACTAGAGAACTCGAGTCGTCCGTAGGTGAGTAACGGATACATCGCAGAGGCAGTGGCTGACTTGAAAGCGCACGAGCACCAGTCTGCTGACGAGACTCATGACCAAGACCACATCTGTGCGCATACGGACCCTCCACAGATCAGATCCAGCGCGAAGGGTCCTCCTCATAACGTACCCTACTTGGCCTAGCGTCTCCCAACGCTGTCTTAAAGCGCCGCGGCCCAATTTGCTTTGTGCTGCAGGAATCTGAAGGCATCGATCTATACTCTAGGAGCCAGAGTTGCTAATGAACACTGCCCCTCGGACACGTCCCCAGAAGTCCCAGACGATTGTGGTGGCACCCGAAAAACACCAGACAGAAATACCATTTCCTAATCTTCCCAGTCAGGACGACAACTTCCTCATACCGCTAGTCGCCGCCCAGAAGTACGCAGCACTGGATATTCGTCGGCCGCAACACTCTGCACACCGATAAGAGCATAGAAACGGACAACATGAAGGATCCTTTCTTCTTCGAACCACTACCTTGGCTCGTCAAAGCAACACAACCTTTGGCCGACGTTCTGTCTCTTCCATCACTACCGCTTCACGTCCACGAGGTGCTTGCCGCCAGCATCCTTTATTCCGTCATCTACTATCCGATATCTCCTTTGGTCTCCCGTCTCATCGTTGGCCGCAAATATACCGACTTGCCCAGGAAAAGGAGAATCAATTGGGACGCTCATGTCGTCTCCTTCGTTCAGAGCGTTCTCATCAACGGCCTGGCTTTGTGGGTCATGTTGGTTGACACCGAGCGAAGCCAGATGGACTGGCAGGAACGTATTTGGGGCTACACGGGCGCTGCTGGTATGATACAAGCACTCGCCGCTGGCTACTTTTTGTGGGATCTGGTGGTGACGAGCTGCAACATGGACGTTTTTGGTCTTGGAACTCTGGCGCATGCCGTCAGCGCGTTGTTTGTCTACTCCCTTGGATTCGTGAGTGCTGCGAAGAACTTCGCTCCCTTCTGCCCTCAACGTGTCATTCTAACAAGGTCATGTCTGCTAGAGGCCCTTCATCAACTACTATGGCTGCGTCTTTATTCTCTGGGAGCTGTCCACCCCCTTTTTGAACATACACTGGTTTTTCGACAAGCTGGGTATGACGGGATCTCGCGCCCAGCTGTACAATGGCTTGGCCCTCCTTTTCACCTTCTTCGCCTCTCGGCTGGTATATGGCACATACCAGTCGGTTACCGTGTTCTCTGATATCTTCGCTGCCATCAACGGTCACCCGGTTTTGCCTGAAGGGTCCGTGGATTTGGAGGCAATCACATCGTTCGATCCCGCTGGTGTCATGAGGTTTGCGACGCCGGGTTCCACAGTGCCCGTCTGGCTAGCGGCGACATACCTCTTGAGCAACCTCACCCTCAACAGTCTCAACTTTTATTGGTTTGTGATGATGATTCGTGCTGTTCGCAAACGCTTTCAGCCAGCTAAAACATTAGAAAAGGCGGATTCTTCGGGAGCATTTGCCGCAAAGAGTACTTCTCGCCCTGCCCAAGTTTCTGCCCGTCGTCGCAAAGCCTAAAGCCCCAGGGTGGCATTTCCGTGCGCCGAAGGTTCAGGGGTACGCTGTGCCGCTTCCCAGGTTACAGTAGGAAAAGGAGACTAGACTAGCAAAGTCTTCCTGCGGCGCCTGTCTTCAGCGGCTGGGGAGCGAGCGTGACGCAGCGCGACCGAGCCACCCAATTAATCAGTCTATTGACATGGGGGTAGCCAAATGACAGTTGGAAAGAGGGACTGGCGTACCAATTACTTTATGGTCGATGCTGGGACACGGTAGTCACTTTGCTGTCACTTGTTGCGTAGACTTTTGCTCTTCGTCGAAACTAGGCAGATACCCTCGCTGCAATTTACTTTCAAGGCTGTTATGAGTGGCTTTTCAACCCTGACCGGTCTGCAGGGCACCTTCGGTGTGTCCTCAACCCGGTATCGCACATTTCTTTCATGCTACGGCAAACAATAGGGAGGACAAGGACGCTCTGGTCACGACTGTCCACTCCTCGGATCTCAAAAGAAGTTGGATGACTTAGATCAGTATAGCCAGTTGATCCAACGCGTCAAGTGCTTCTATTTAAGCTGTGCGAAACATAACATTAAGTAGTATTGTACGAGTTAAAGCTGGGAGATGATGAGGCTGTGTTCGAGGCTTAACCTGTGCAATGCAGGGCATGTCCGGTGGGCTTAAATCACAACCAAACGGTTCAGAGCGCTCCGCACGAACCAAATGCTGATTCATACGCTACGCGAGTAGTTGATGTACGGCTAAAACCCGAATGGATTATTAGGGGCAAAGGGGGGGTTAGCTTTTGCATGAACTCGTCCAGGGACTATGCCTTTCTACTCACTTGCTTGGGAAAGGTTGGCCCGCCGACCCGTTGGCTGGGATATCAATTTCTTTGCCTCCCCCGTAACGCCAAATCGAACAGGTGGAGGGGGGCCGGTCTTTTGCGGCTGCAGGGGCGATGGCTGTATAGTTCCGGCGCTGCCCATGTTGCCGAATCCTCCCATGCCCGTCTGTTGGGGTTGGAAAGCCGGCATACCTGTCCTTTGAGGGTCCAGAGCAGGTGGCAAGAACGAGTTGATGCCAGTAGCTTGGGGGTTCAATGCCGGTACGCCATAGTGACCGAGAAACCCAGTAGGTTGCTGCTGCATGGGAGTGAACTGATTCTGTCTCTGAGGGTCAGCGAACGGACTTTGGTTCGACACTCCGGTCAGCATCGGTTGCATTGACTGCATAAACTGGCCGCCCGTCGATTGCATTCCTGGATTGAACCCCATAACCCCCGGTACAGGCTGCTGTTGAGGCACGGGATATGGGTTTGTTTGCTGCTGCTGCATGGAATATTGCTGTTGCAGGCGTGCTTGATTTATTTCGTTCAGACTTTGTCCCGTTGGCGCGACTTGAGCGGGGAAGGAATGAGAGACACCCGTCATTTGAGGGGCTAGAGGGGGCGGAGCAAAAACAGTTTGGTGGACTGATTGAGGTGCTGACAATGGTCTGGCTGGCGACGGAGGCACCAGTGATCCTGAGCTTGATACCGCCAATGGTGGGACAGGTCTTTGCCTCGGAGCATGTTGTTGTGCAGTCTGGTCCGCTGATGGATTCGGTCGGACAGTTCCGAAGGAGGATGGAGAAGATCCCGGGGGTTGGGGAACTTGCGCCGCAGGTGGGGCAGAGGCCGCGCTGGACGAGGACTGAGCGGTCCGCATCGGCTCCAGTGGTTGTGTAAGAAGTGACAGATCTTGCATAGAGCCGGTGAGCGCTGGCACCTGCTTGGCCGGCGCGATCCGCTCTGAAGGTTGGGTCGGAGGCTGTTCTATAGCTGAAGGCGTAGGTGTAGCAGCAGTGGCTGCCATTGGCGGCGCATTTGTTGACTGCTGGGCCGGCTTTACAACCCAAGCGTCGTCGTCGAAGCCACCGCTCGCGTGTTGGGCCTGGTCTGGTGTCGGAGCACTTGACACCGGGGCTGAAGCTTCAGACCTAATCTTTTCAGGCGAGCCATTCTCTCTCTGGGAAAATGCCTTGGGGTCGACCACGTCACTCGTCTGGATAGCAGGTGCTGGTCTTCCTTTCCTGGTGTTATTGCGGAGGGCCCCGCCGGGGCCCGAGAAAAGTCCACCTGACGAGCCCGCATCTCCGTCTCCAGCCTTGTTCCCATCGCGCACACGCCCAAACTTCTGGTCCAATGTGCGCATGACCTTCAAGATGTCTCCTTCGCGCAGACCCAAGTTACGGAGCACTGTGGCATCAACATCGGGAAGGACGCTTTCGTCCATGGAATCTTTTGAGAAAGCCTGGGCGTACCGTTCGCACAACCCGACGGCGACGTCGCAGGAAAGGAAGAACTGAAACCAATCGTATTCGGGCTTTTGTGACTGGCCGACCGACGCACCAATCCTTCCGGCCGGTGCCGAAGTTTTCGTTGCGCCGACATGGGACGCCGCCCTGGCTTTCTTAACGTTGGAAAGGGGTTTATCTTCGTCTAGAGATATGCCGGTAATGCGTTCGACGTATTCCAGGTCTTCCACCGACATCTTCGCAACTGGCACGGCGATTTTCACGCCGTTCATCTTATGCAGATTTATTTTACCATCCTTCAGTCCGAGGAACTGCGCCTCGACACTGAATGATTTCGATCGATCGGTCCAAGTCCTCACTTTGGTGGGGTCGGGCTCTGACGTATTTGATTAGCCGAATACCAAACGTCAAATCAGTCTTGAGTGTTAGCTTACTTGCTTTCCCGGACCGACCTTGACTGCCGATGTCGCCGCGACCGTTCTCGCGTTTGCTCCGCTGCCCATAATTATTACCATGTTCTCTTGCCATAAGACTGCTGCCTCGTGTTGGCAGAGGCATGCCCGGCCCTACCTGCTGTGAGTTGTCTCTCTGGGCGGCCTTGACGGCCTCCTTAGTCAACCTGATCTCCTCCAGACGGTTCTGCTCGACGGTCGATTTCGCAGGGTTGAGCCCAGAGTTACTCGGCGGTGGGCTGATAGCACCTGTTACTTCGATGTAACTACTTGGCACGACTCCCTCTTTTCCGTCCTTCACGCGCCGGACTTGCCACCATTCTTCGCTCTTCGAATCGTCAACGATAACCACGTCATCTCCAACAAATACCGTCACCTCGTCATGGCCTTGGGCTTCAAAATCGTACAGCACCTGACCCTTCCTGTGGCTCTTGCTGGTCCCGGCCAGGATGACCTCTCGCAGTCCTTCAGCTCTGACAGCTCCAGCTAGTTCACCTAGGGCGCTCACAATCTCCTCCGCGGTATCTTTGGCTCCGGCGTGAAAGTCAACGCTCTTGCTTGGTCGAACAAGCTCAAGAAACACGTGTTTACCCTCACGGGAGTAGTGTGTCATCTTGTCAGCAGTCCACTCCTGAGAGGGCCCATCTTGCGCGCGTTCGGGCGCAATGAGTATAGTTCCAGTCGCTAGATTGATCCCGAGGGTAGTGGGCATCTTCTTACGCTTACCCATCACTGACACCATCTCGTTGATGTTGTACATGTGAAACCCGCCTGGGGCCCGGTATGGGGGCTCCTCAATCTCTGGCGAGTTCTCCCGCATATGGGTGTCGATGGACCTCAGACTGCGTGCAGGGGGCATTTGGGAGGCTGGCCTGGCAGGCAATGCGGGACTTCGTACGGCCTCATCCTCGGAGGGCAACGATGATGGTGACTGAGGAGAGAGCGGAGGCGTTGCAGCTTGAGAAGCTGAGCGCCCAGACATTACTTCTGCCAGAGCCGCCGCTGCATTATTGGGCCTTGAGCTGGCGAGAGGAGGCATGGACTCTACTCGCTCGTAATCGACGTCGGAACCGGCACTGGTAGCTGTGGGGGCGACGGAGCGCAATGGCAGCTGCGGGGGCGGGGACGATACCGTCACGGTCTCCTGCTCACCCAGTTCAATGTAGTTTGCCGGCACAAAGCCAAAGTCGCCGTCTAGACCGACTAGAATCCAATCAGGATCGGAGGTGTCGTATACGTCAATGACGGCGTCTTCGGTAAAGGACAGCTCTTCGTCGGTCTGACGGGTATACTCGTAAAGAGCACGCGCTTTTGTCACGACTTGTGCCTGCGCATATAGTCAGCCATGAATCAAAGGAAGTAGCCTTCAGAGGACAGAATCGCCGCGGCTCACATCTTGGACGTAATTGTTTGGCACCAGACCTTCGGGCTCCTCTTCGTCATCGGCACTGGCTTTTTTCTTCGCCTTCCACCAGTCGTCCTCGGAGTTTTTTTCTATGATGTAAAGCAGATCCCCATCTTTGATCGAGAGTTCGCCTTCCGCTTGGGGTGTGTAGTCATATATGGCCTTGCAGACCCCCAAGAAGCCCATGGTGAGTTGGCGTGGAGATGACTGGCGTGAAAAAATAGAGAGGAAAAGATGGACTCTCGGACGTGACGAGGCGACGGATCATGAGATTGGGGATTGGCACTATCGTGTGGGTGATGGTCACCGGGCGAGTGGCCAGTCGACAGGCTTCAGGGCTCGTTGCCAGTGCCTCCGGGGACTGGACGTTTTGGAATAAGGGAAGGTAACTAAATGGATCGGTCGATTTGTTCAAAGCTGTCCCTACGAGAGAGAGACGGGTCAGCTTAGACAGAGGTACATGACGAAAGGAGAGGCTAAGCTGATAGGTTAAGAAGATAACAAGTTGGCTGCGCGAGCTTGGCCGGAAGTTGCTGGCGTGCGAAGCTTAGCGCGAGCGCTAGGGTGAAGAGGTCTGTTCCATTGAATAAAAGCGCGATGCCACAGGGTATGGAGGCAAGAGAAGGTCGGCAGAAAGACTGTTTCCAAGCTTACCTCAGAAGAAGTGATACTGGGCAGCCGTAAAAGCGCATCAGTGTATCGGTCGGGCAGGTGTACGCAACCCCAGGCTGAGGTAGATCGTGGTAGCAGCGAGTCTGTCGAGGTTGACAGCTTGCGCAATAAATAATGCGCGAATTGGCTGTGCAATTATGCTAAGGCGGGCGATAAGAGAGGAGGTTAGGTTAGACAAACCAGGGCACCTCAGTTCGCAGGGGCAAGAAGATCCTCTGGGAGATGACGTGGTGGGGCTCAAAGGTGGTGATTGCGAGGCCAAGTGAGGTCACTGAGGTGTGTGGAGTGATGTACTACCTGAGGTACTTGACAAAGGCACCTGGGTGAGAAAGCTGACCAAGCTACTATCAGGAATAACGTGCTTAAGAGGTAGAGTTTATACTAGTTAAACCTCAGACACTAGTACTATTTTTATAGACTTTATATTACTAAAACTGTTTAAAGTAAAGCTTTATATAATATATATAGCTATATTTAGTTATATTTAATATATTTGGTTACGTTTGCTTTATGCTTAAAATAGTATAAAAGCTTTTTATTTTATATTTAGATTTAACTATAGATTCTAGTTACTAATAATATGTATATCAATACTAGTTTATAACTAGCTAAAATAGTAGTAATATTACTTATTACTATAGATCATTATACTTCTAGTTCTAACATTTAACTTTATAGTAATAGAAAGTATTATAATAATAATCTATATAGAAAACACTTCTTAAAACTAAAGTTTAATATATATAACTAAAATAACTACTAAGGTTATAGGGTTAAAAACCCTTATAATCCTTTTAAAATGGAATAAAACAAAATGTTTATTATTATAAAATAAGTGGTAATAGGTAGTTGGTACTACTCTTTCAGGCTAGACAAGCCGTTTTTTAATACTATAAGTAGCTAGAAGTAGTTTTATTTAATGAATATAGATATTTGGGGAAGGAAAGCCTTCAGGTATAACTACTATCTATAGGTTTTTATAGTATAAGATAGCTGATTATATTTAGAATTACTTATATTTTAAATAATAATTTAAGAAAGTAAAGTAGTTATTCAATAGAGAATTAACTTAAGTTCTGAAGTAGAATGAAGATATTTAGAGTCTAACTCTAGTAAACTGTTATTAATTGAACAATTAGTAATAATATAACTTAATAGTTAATTAGTAGATTAATACTCTTATAACTTATAGTAATCTAAAATTTAAATCTCATAAGAAATACTTTTTATAAAATTAGAAATAACTTAAAGTTTTGATTTATAAAAGTCTTAGTAGATTTAGGATTCTGATTTATAAAAGTCTTAATAGACTTAAGAGTTAATTTACAAAAAGTCTTAATAGATTTGAAATATAAGACATTTTCAGCCTTTACTACTTGACTATCTCTTTGACTAGCCTAATAGTAAATTAATTGTTCTAGTTAATATAATCTCCCTATAGATTTATCTAGTATTAAATTTAATTAATTAATAAGAAGAATTAATCAGTTAGTTAAAATGAATATAAAAAGAATAAGTTGTAAAATCTTATAGAGATAATAAAGAGAGGTTTTATATAAATAGATAGATAAAAAGAAGCCTAGGATTAATTAATATACTCTCTAGTATAATCTAAATAAATATTAATAAAGATATAGATATTAATATTGATAATAAGTATAAATAGGGATAAAATATAAAGAAAGAAGTTAATATGAAATTAGACTTATAACTTATTGAATTAGTAATAAGTAATTAGTAAAAGATTAAGGGAAATTAATAACTCTTAATTATGAAAGAATAAGTCATTTAGAATAATATTCAAAAATAATATTGATATTTAATTACTTTTACTCTATATTTAGAATAGTATCTAAGCTCTTTATTCTATATATAGATTTAACTTTAAATTTACTTAATAATAGCATTTATACTAATAGTAGCTTATAGCTAGTTGAAATAATAATGAAATTACTTATTATTATAGATAATTATACCTCTAGTTCTAATATTTAATCTTATAGTAATAGAAGACTTTATAATAATAATTAGAGAGAACCTCATTAAAACTAAAGCTTAATATATATAGTTCAAAGTAATTACTAAGGTTATAAGGTTGAGAACTTTTATAAACTTCTTAAGATAGAATA
>QAPG01001106.1:0-11170 GCA_004366825.1 Colletotrichum spinosum
GTAATATATATAATATTATTCTAATTATTATAAATAGGTTTATAAAGTTTATAATATTTATTCTAATAATAAAGAGGAAAGTAGTTATAAACCTAATAGTAATATTTTATAAAAAAGTAGAATATTAATTTAATATTCTAGAAAGTCTTATTAGTAATAAGGATAAATTCTTTATAAATTATATTTAAAAAGAATTTATAGTAGAAAAATTAATTAAGTAATAACTATTAATAATATACTACTTATAAATAGATAGTTAAATAGAATAAGTATACTAAATACTAAAGTATTACTTTGGAGTATTTACTAGTAGTTTACTTATTATTTAAATAGTATAACTAAAAGAAGTTATATTTATATATAATAATAATAAATATAATACTACTAAATACTTATTAATAGAAAGGTTATATAGACTCTACTTCAAAATAGTTAAGTATATAATAAAGAAAGATCTAATAATATAAAGTATTATTAAGTAGATTATTTATATTAGCTAAATATATTGCTAAATAGTGGAATATTAGTAAATAGTAATTAAAAGTTAGGCAAAAGTATATAACTTATAATATTAACTATATATATATAATTAGAAAGTAGTTACTAGATTATTAATAAAGAACTTTAAATTTAAATATCAAAAGTTAGTATTAAAATATATTAAGGTTTTAATAATAGAGAAAATAGGGGAATAGTTATATAAGGTATATTACTTAGAATAATACTACTAGATATATAATATTTTTCCTATTTCTTTATTTAAATTATAAATAGAATAATAAGGGGATATTAATAATTCAGTTATTCTTTTTAAATTAAAAGATAATCCTATAGTATAGGAAGTAGAAACAAATATAAAAAGATAAGAAGATAGGAATAATAAATATTTTCTTATAAAATAAGTTAAATAGCTCATAAAATATAATATATAAGAAACTATAATTAATTTGGGTAATATATAAGAAGCTATTTAGAAATTTGAAAAATAGTTAATCTAATATTATAAGAACTAGGATAATTAGTATAATATTAAAATTGAATATTTAGTAATAATATTCTAAGAAAGAGGGGAGAAATAATTCTATTAACTATTTGAATAATTTAAAATATTATTCTAAAAGGTATATTTTTAAATTAGATAATTATAATTTAAACATTATTCTAAAACGTATATCTCTAAACTAGAAAAACTAATATACTTTAGTAATAATTTAGTTAGTATATATAAAATAATACGAGTTATATATTTAAGGCTTAAATATATTCTTATAGAAGTATTTCCAATTTCTCTTTATAAAAATAGTAAGAATAATAAATACTAAAAGTATAGTAAGTTTCTTAATAGTAAGAGCTTTTTTTATAACTATAGTTTTCTTAAGAATAATAGTTTTAAGAATAATAGACCTTTTAGTAGTAGATTAATAGTTAGGGGATATAAAAAGAATAGAAAAAAATATAATAATATTTAAATAAGTCTTATACTTCTTAATAAGAAGTTTTTTTATTAAAATACTATTATCTATAAGCTTTCTTTTAATACTAAAGATAATATTATTATTAGGAATAAGATAATACTGAAAGCTTATTAAGTAGATTTTAATAGAAGAAATATAATTATCTATAGTGAGTATAACTATATTAATATTACTATTAGAATAATAAAAGAACTATAAAGGAGTCTTTATAATTTTAGATCTTCCACCCTTATTATTATTATTATCCTAATTATTAATATTACTCTTGTTTTTATTCTTAGTAAATAATAGTAAACTAAAAGTTTATATATTATAAGGTATAGTAATATCAAACTTATAAGGAATAAAGTAACTACTAGTAATAGGAATAAGATATTGAGGTATATTATATTTAGAGTAATTAGTAAGATAATAATAAAAGTTATTATTAAATTAAAATAGTCTTATAATAATAAAAGCTTTAATACTTTTTAATATTAAGATATAATCAATTATATTAAATATATAAATAAGCTGTTATTCTAAAGTAATATTAAGATTATTATTAGAAAAATAGGTAGGCTATATAATAGATAATTAGTAAAATACTTCTTCTATAGACTTTAGAATATTAAGTTATTCTATTAATTAGTAGTAATAATAAGGTAAGTATTTAGTAAACTTATAGTAATAAAGTATATAATATTCAAAAACTTATAGATAGCTAATATCTTTTAGTAGAGAAAATATTCTAAATTAAACTTTTTTTTATATACTAAAAAGAAGGTTATAAATAATATTACCTATATACTATTCTTTTACTAAGATTTTAGTAAGAATGTATAGTAACTTGCTTTTATATTTAGAAGTTAAAATATATTACTTAAGTATTTAGTAATAGATAATAGTCTAGTTCTAAATTACTTAGGTAGTACTATATAACTTAAATAGAACCTAAATAGTAAAGATTAATAATCATAGTAAATATATAGTAAAAAACGATTTATATTATAATATTTCTATTTATTCTTCTTATAAAAGAATACTTTAGTATATAATTACTAATAATATAGAGTAGTTTTTCTATGTTGAAATAAAATAAGGATAGATAGCTAAAATAAGATAAATAATTACTAAATTCTAAATATAAGAAATCCTTATTAATAGCTTTTTTTTATTATAGATAAATATTGAGAAGATAGTAGTAATACTTATAATAGAAGATATTATTAAGAAATATATAATATACCAATAATGAAAAAGAAAAAGAAAAACAATACACTAGGAATAATTAGTAAAATAATATAGAAAAATATTAAAAAGATTATTGGAAGATAGTATAAATAAAGAATTAGAGAATAATAAGATATATATAGAAGCAGTAGATGATACTTACTAAATATATAGTAATATAATATATGGGATTATAATATAACTTAAAAAACTATTCTTATTAGAATAATACGATACAAATCAAAAATATCGATATATCGTTAGGATAATAATAAATATATTTATAAATAATAAAAGGAATAACTAAGAATTTAATAATAGTAATAATAAGAATTAGGTCTATTGTTCAAACTATAGAAATTACTTTAATAGATAATAGTATTAATATAGAATAATTACTAATGCTAAATATATATTTTATAATAAGTAATTAGTAATAATATATAGGTTTATAATAAATATTAAGGAGTATATAATTATAGTTTTAAGAATTAAAGTTTTTAGAAGGATAGATAGTCAAAAGATATACTAATAGAACTATATAGTATACTTAATAACTAGCTAGTTATAACTATTAAAATACTAGAAAGAGTTTTTAGCTAGAAGATTATAATTTAGATCTTTTAAGTAATAGTCTATATAGTAATGTAAATCCTACTTATATATCTAAACCTTTCTTAGTTATAACTTTTGATTATATTCTTATATAGAGTAAATAAATAAATAGATACGTTAATTATTAAGCTATTATTATATATAACTATAATATTAAGAGAAATATAATATAATAAAGTAGTTTTCTTAATATAAAAGTTTACTTAGAATATTTATAATAATAATAGTTAAATAGTAAGAAAAATAGTAATTTGATTAATAGTATAAATAACTATTTCTAATTATTACTTATAGAAATATTAAAATTCTTATATAGATATTTTCTTTAGAGTTCTCATTATATTATTAGAATTATGATTATAATTATGATATATAAGTTATAATAATTACAATATATAAAGTATTATAATTATTATATATATATTATAATTATGATATATAATATATCATAAGTATAATTTATAGATCAAAGTATAGTATATACTATAGTATAATTATAGAATATTAACTACTATAACTATAATACATAAGATATTCTCATCATGATATATATAACTTAAACCACATCTAGTATCTTATAAAAAATAAACCTCTATATATTTACCTTATTTACTTAAAACCTACTAGAAATAAAAAAGGAAAATAAGTGTATATTCATGAAGCGATTTTTATACGACTTGTTTATATAGAAATATTGTAAAGCTTCTTATTATTTCTATTAGAATAACAGAAATATAAGTTCTTGATATATTAGAATAAATCTAATGAATAATAATATTTATACTAATACCAACTTATAACTGATTTAAATAGTAATAGAATTATGTATTATTATAGATAATTATACCTCGGCTCTAATATTAAATTATAATAGAAGATATTTTTATAAAATACTATAGATTATTTCAAAAACAAATTCTAATTAATCTTATATTTAGTAGAAGGATTAAAATATCTAGTATCTTTAGTTTTAAAGTACAAATTAATAGAGTTTATATATTTAGCCTCCTGCCTAATGAATAGCCTTACACATCGCCAAAGTATAAATGAATAGGAAGTTTATAATATAAATAAACTTATCATTATTAAAATTTGAATTACATTCTCAAAATTCTCTAGAGTAGTAGAATAGCAGTAAAAGTATTATTTTTATATTCTAAATTATAGGTTTTAAAGTTATCAGTTAGCTAGTTAATATATAAATTGTATTATTATTTATGTATAAGTTTAGGATTCAATTTCTCCATATTTCATATCTTCTATTAGAACTACAAATTCCTATTATAAATACTATTTCATAGGTATTAATTTGCAACTAAAATAATATGTATAGTTATTATTCTTTCTAATAGATCTAAATACTTCTATATTAATAAACTGATTTCAAGGAAAGCTTCTTAGCTATTTTCTTAAAAGTCTCTATGATAATAATCAGCTAATAATTAGTTGTAAGAGACATATTGTTTGATTCTTAGGAACCTAGCTATTTAATATTTAAGATTCCCTTCTTGAATTGATTGCTAGGATATCTTGAGTTTAGAAACGATTCCATCTATTAAGATAAAGCTAGAAGAACTTTAGTAAATTTAAATATATCTATTAGAGGTCAAAGTAGTACATAATATATCTAAGCTTTACAAATAGTAATTAATAGACTTTACTACTTACTATAAGTCTTTAGGTTGTCCGATTTTCTTCTTTATAAGGAATTAAATATTTCTCTATATTATTAAAATATTTCTTATACTAAGTAGTGTTACTATATTCTATAGTTTCACTAAACATATTAGTACTTAGGATTTTAGTTTATAAGTTTACTTGATTACTATACAAATTTAATTTTCCTTTTAACTTTAATATTAGAAATCCTAGAGAACGTAATTGATATAAAGTATTTCTTTAGTTTTTCCGAAAGGAATTCAATAATAATATAGTAGGTTTCTAAGAGAAGTAAGTAAAAGTTATAGAAACAAGATAAGTTAATAATTATAACCTATTTAGTTTAAGATATATTAGAAGATAATAGGAAATTAAAATACTTCGATATACAGAGTTCTAATATTATAAATGTCTATTAGTAAGAATTCAATAAAAGTTTTAATCTTTTAGATTAATTAGAGAGATAATCTAAAGTATTTGAAAGACTAGAAGATAATTAGTTATTTATCTACCTTTTAGCAACCTATTACTAGTCTGTTAAGTAAACTAATAATCTAAACTAATAAAGAATAAATTAGTCTATTGTATATTATAATTATATATAAGTAATATCTAGGAGAATTACAAATATACTTTATATAAAATGGGGAAATATTTCAATCCTATATATATTATTCTAGTAATTTTAGAGATTTCCTATAAGTTTAACATATATAATATTTAGGGAATTTACGGAATCTTCTAGCTTGTGTCTTGTAGATAATATAAGGGAATTAAGTCAATTTTTTGTTTTATAGGTTTTTCGGATTATAGCTTATACTCAAGGCTTTCTAAACATTTTACTACTTGGAGTTTTCTAAATTCCTTAATTACTCGCTTTGGAATGCTATATCTTCTTAACGATTAAAACTCTAGAGAAAGTATATATAATATATCACTAACTATAAATATTCTATTTCAATACTTATAATAGCTTTAATATTAATATCTATATTTTTCTATTATTAATCAAGGTTTCTTTACTCTTGAAATCGAACTTCATGTTAATAATATAAATATTCTATATTACTAAGATAAGATAATTTATAGTATATATATAAGTACAATAGAATTGAACCTGTTTCTATAAGGATATTCTCATATACAAATATGACTAATATATATTTAGCACTTATGTAAGTACAAATACTTCTAATATAGCTAGATAGTCTTAAAATCTTTTCTATAATATTATTATAATACTTCTAGATATCTCATAACTGATATTATAATAGTATATAAACATTGAAATACTATCTAATTAATACTTAAATTTTAATGTTATTAGATTAAATATAGTAACGTATAGAATAATTAGATTATTTTGTATAAAATCCTTATAGACTATTTAAGAATTATAGCAGTAAGAGTAATTTCATTGAATTACAATTCAATATACTAATAGTTTTAATTATAGAAATCATATTTAGATTTATCTATTCTTATCTCATAATCCTCTTTTTAAAAGTAACTATAAAGATTTTATAATGATTTTAGTTTGATTTTACAAGATAGAGAAGAGAGATAAATTATTGAATAATTAATTCTTATAGGTATTTCGTTTAATTTTACTTTTAAGATATTCAAAAAGACTTTTAACTCTATAATTCTAATAGTAATATTTAGCTATATATATTAAGCTTTAGTTTCAGTAGAATTCTTTCTCAACAGATTTTTACTATAAAGTCTTTTATTACTACTATAGAATCGAATATTAAAATTATAAATATAATGATTTATGATAATAAGTAGTTTTCTATTATTTCAACTAATTATAAGTTGATATAAATATTAATATAATTTCCAAGTAAAACATATAATTAAAACTATATATAAAATAAAATATTTAAATATTAACTTAAGATAAAGTAAAAGTAACTTATTAGTTAAGAAAATATAAGAGACAAATTTTTAAAATAATATTATGAATACTAAATAGAAGTAACTAATTATAATTAATTACAGAAGAATTATAATTTCTAAATCAAATTGAATAAGTAAACTAATTCTAATATTCTATAAAAGTCTATATTACTATGGTATATAACATATTCAATTATATTGTAATATGTATTATAAGTTCGCTAATGCTTAGGGAATGTGGAGAAGTAATAATATGAATTTTATAGTACTCAGCAGGGCTGTAGGTAGTTACTCGGAACCAGCCCTATTTGCCCCCTTCCACCATGTACTTCCGCCTCCCACCAGCCGTCGTCCTGATGCCGAAGCACTGCAAGAAGGTCGCCCTTGGAAAAGCCCAACTCTTCTGGAATCGCCGCCTGGTACATGTACAACGCCCGCGCTGGTGGCTTTCTTAGTGTTGCTCCGTCCGTTTGATAGTAAGTTGATAAGCAGAGACTACTCACCGAAGTGTAAAATAGGGCGTCCATCTCGCGTGTACTGCCTTGATGGGTCTGCCACACTTTTGCTCCTTTGTCTGGATTCGCCTTGTCCTGGAGGTCCACCACCCTCGTACAAACCCATGGCTCGATTGCTCGAGCTAGTTCCAGGTCGATCACTGACTCGCCCTCGGATTGAAGCGTTGGCATCGTCGCCTGAAGATGCCAGTTGGGCGGTGGTGTCACTGTTCACGTGAGTGCTGTTGGATCGTGCCTGCTCCCTGTAGGACGCCGGTGACGCATTTCGCGACATACCGCTCGGCGAGGCGTGACGATAGTAAGGTTGCTCTGAACCTTTCTTAGGCGTGACGTTTGTTTGCGACGCCCCTCTCCCAGTGGAGCTCTGTGAGTTAGGCGTACTAGATCGATACGCCGACTGTGCGTCTTCCGCATGTCCAACTCTTGGGGAGGGGCTGCGCGGCGAAACACGGTATCCACCCCGGAGCTCTTCGTTCCCAGCCGGCTTCGGGGTTACGTTACGAAGCGGTGCTGGCGACGCTGCCCTTGGGACATCACTGTCCCTCGTCACAGGCCAAGAGCCGGTGGAGCTTGCATAATCTGAGCCTGGACGGTTTGCTGTGTTGAATATGCTACGCGCTTGGTCAGAAAACTTTTGTGACGTCTCTTTCATCGCCTTGGCTGTCACAGCCTGCGGAGGAACTCCGAGTCTATGCACAACCTGCTGGTCATATGAAGGAGGTGGTGTGCCCCGAACACCGGCGGTCACGGCGTTGTTGGCTCTCCCCGACGGCACCGATCGAGAAAGGGGCTGTGGCCCTGGCGTCGGCGTTGTAATACCGTGATACCTGTCAGCCGAGACTCGGACGCTGGACTGCTTGCCCACCCCGACTCCTTTGAGCTCGGCCAAGGCCAAGGCTATAGGGTCGGTCTCCTGTTGGGTATTCCGTGCTGTTGCAGTCGTTCGCTTTTCTAAATCTGGCGTCGTCACAGAGAATATGTTCTGTCCTACATTTAACACAAGGCTGGCATTTGCGTCAATAGGCTCCGGGCTAATGGTTGACCGGTCTCCCAGCAAGCTTGCGTGTTCCTGAGTGTGCACTTGCGTTCTTCTTACTGGGCTTTCGTGACCCGAAGCAGAATGCCAGGTATTTCTGTTGGACGATGGTCCTTGGGCGTCTTTAGTGCTCTTGCGGCGAAACGGGCTGTGATTCTGAAAGAAGCCGCTCCGCTTCTTTAGCACCTGTACTTCAGCTGGCAAAGGTGAGCTAACCTGCTCCTGCTTCTTTGGCGATGTCTTGCCGCTGACAGGCTCTTGGCTGGACAGGGACGTCGGGTTGGAGTAGTCACTTTGAGAGTCGCGACTTGACGGCCGGGCTGACGGGGGGTGCGAGCTGCGTTCGGAGGGAGGTCCCTTTCGGCATAATATTGTGATGCCATCAAGAGGGTATGGATCATGCGGGACGGAAGCCGGCGGAACAGGCTGCACGGCGCCGAAAGGTTGCCGGCCCTGTTGTTTGGGTGTCTTGTGGCCAAGTGGCATGGACGGCGGGTGCCAAGGCCTTTCAGCCGGCCGCGGCGTATTTTGAGCCTTGTAGGATGAACCCCCCGGAACGGTAGTTATGGTACTCCTTTGGAGGAGTTCCTGTGGGTGAGCTCTTGACATACAGCTTGCATTGTATCCGTTGTCCACCCCGAACTCTCTTGGGGGTGTACTCGTCTCAAGACAGTGAGGCTCTGAGACTAGCACACCAGAGAGGGGCTCGACTTCCTTACGTGAAGACTGTTGCATCAGCTGCCTTGGTGAGAGAGAGCCGATGTCCTTGCGCGGCGCCTCAGGAATGACCGGCCTGGAGGGTGGAAGAGTTGTCTCCTTGTGTCCCAAGTCCTTTGCTAGACTCGAGTTCGGATCGTGGTGCGACTCATATGTCGAGGGCTGCGGGGAAGATGTACGGAAGGCGGGATTGATGCTTCTTGGAAATTGTGCAACTGAGTAACTGTCATCGTCGGATGTCTCCGACAGTGTGTCGTTGATGTCGCCGCGGCAGAAGTTGATATACTTCGGCGGATCCGGGATCTCCTGACCTGTTCCTCGCTCTTTGATAAACCCGACAATGTCTGTCTCGACGTCCATCTTCTCGAGCGAGAGTCGGATCTTCTCACATGACGCGTCGTCGCTGACACAGACGGTCGAAGAAACATTGGCGAATGTCCACAGACTACTCTTCGTGAAATCGAGACGCTCTTCTTCCAGGTCTTGGAATTTGTCTGCAGCTGCTTTCCACTCCCTGTTCCACCTCGCCGTGGTATCCTCGAGAGCTTTAACGGCGTTTTCATACTCTGTATTTGATGTCGCCACGCTAATTTGTGTCTTCTCCAACTTTGCCTTGTTCTTGCGCTCTTCTTGTCCCATGACCATATGGCCTTGAGCAAGGTACCCCTTGATTTTCAGACACTCTTGCTCGAAACGGTCACGGGTCTGTCATTGTCAGTGTCAAGACGACGTGCACGAGCCGGACAAGACGACCACATGAATTATATGGGAGAATACCTTGTTCACATGTTGTGTCTGCTGTATCTTGGTCTTCAGAATCTTCTCAATGCCATACTGCACTATTTTCCTTCTCTCCTTCATGCTGCCGGCGAAAGCGGCCAACGGCTCCTCCAGTTCTGTCTTCATCTGCACAGCAATGCTCTGATGTTGTTTGGCCATCGACTCGACCTCTCCCCGAACAGTATCTAGCGAGCTTTTGAGACTTCCGGCTTCTTGGGAGCCGAGGGATTTGCGACACAGCGACAACATTTTCCGGGAGTACTCGTCTTCGATTGATGCACGGGCTAAACCATGGATTGAAGATCACTTGACATCAGAGGCTGGTTTCGCTAGACATGATGGCAAAGAAAAAGCTCACCGCTGTAAAACGATCGCAACTCATCGCATGTCTGCTTGGCAGCGTGCATCCGTTCGAGGAGAGGACCGACACCTGCATCATCCTTGCCCCAGAAGTTGTTGGCGACTTCAGTAATACAGTTAACCCAATATAACACATCGAGCTATGACGAAAGATTGCTCACAAGATAGAGCCACGGCCGGGCCTTCGACTGTCGTAGCAGTCATCGCGGCAGCGGAAACAATATACTCGGCGAGGAACGAAAGCTTAGTGCGCGATGACCTGACAAGCCAACCGGACTTGCTGAGTTCCGTCAGTAGCGCGAGATATGGGCGAGACGATTGATTCAAGAAATTGGTACCGTTTCTTGAGCTTCTGTGATGGAGGAGATGATGAACATCGGACTTTGGGTGGAGGGCCTAATTATGGGGTGAAGCGGTTAGGCCGTCGACGTCAATCACCAAGCCAGACATGACTGTTTACCTAGAGCGGTTACTGGGGTTACACATCATGTCAGAATCCGCTAAGAAAAAGGGGAAATATAATTCTATTAACTATTTGAATAATTTCAACTATTATTCTAGGGAACATATCTCTAAACTAGAAAAACGTCTATACTTTAGTAATAACTTAGCTAGTATATATAAAATAATATAATTTTTATACTTAAAACTTAGGTATATTTTTATAAAAGTATCTCTTACTTTTTATTATAAAAATAATAAACTAATAGGTACTGTAAGAATAATAAGTATAATAGAAATAGTAAATATAATCAATATAATCAATATAATCAATATAATCAATATAATCAATATAATCAATATAATCAATATAATCAATATAATCAATATAATCAATATAATCAATATAATCAATATAATCAATATAATCAATATAATCAATATAATCAATATAATCA
>QAPG01001107.1:0-11181 GCA_004366825.1 Colletotrichum spinosum
TAATTCTTATTATAATTAGATATATATATCTATTAAGAATACTAAGGTTAGATTAAGTTTTTTAAATTTATTTTAATTAATAGTAAGATATATATTATAGAAATAGAAAGTAGGCCTAATACTTTCTAAATAATAATAATTAAACTATAATACTAATTTTAAGCTTAGGAGAATAATAATAAGAGTTTTTATAAAGATAAGATTAAAAGAAAGATTTTATTTAAAAAGATAATTATAAGAATAATATTTACGGAGAAGGTAAGATAATAAAGGTAACTATATAAGAATGATATTTTTATTATAAAGATAAACCTTTCTAATATTATATATAATAATATTTACTTTATAGTAAAGAAAAGAGAAGTACTAGCTAAAGCTATTAACTTCTATTAATATAGCTTTATTATAATATTAAATAAGCTTTTTAAAGAATTATATATTAAGAAGTAAGAAATCCTATTAGTAAAAGATATATTATATTTTAAATACTTCAATATCTATAAATATAAATAAATAAGGATCTTTAGTTTTAGGTTTATTAATAAGGTTAAAAATACTAACAATATATTATATAAGAAGTTATAACTAGTTATTAAGAAATTTAATAATTAAGAGAAGACTAATATCTTTATATAATTACTAATAATATAATAGGTTAGCTATTACTTTATACTAATACTATTAGTAATACTATATTCTAATATTACTTTAGAAGTCTATTTCTATAATGTTACTTAAATATATATATAAATAGAAATACTACTAAACTACCTTAGTTTAATAAAACTACTTATTAATTTTTAATAAATATATCAAGAAAGTATTATTATTATTATTATCTAACTATTATATAGCTTTATAGAGTTCAATATATATTAATATATAATATACTCTAACTACTATAAAAAGAAACTAAAAATAGAAATTTTATTATATAATTTATACCTTATAATCTCTAGAATCAATAATCTATACTTTAGAATTATAAATATATAAATATATAATACCCTTAGCTTCTACTTACTTAAATTCAATAGTAAAAAAGAAGAAGAGCTCTAGTAAGTAGGATTTATAGTAAAACTAAAATTAATACTTATAATTAATACGCCTCTTACTTTTAAAAGAAATATAATAACTTTTAAAAATAATAATAATATAACTTTTACTTAAAGAAACTAAAGTAAGAAAATTAGACTTATTAACTATATCTCTAGTAAAATAAAATTAGTATATATTAAATAATAGGTATAAGAAGTATATATAGCTTCTATATACTAACTAGAAATATATTTTAATTTCTCTACTATAACTTAATACTAAAATCTAATAGAAGAAAATATTAAGAAACTTAATAAGTATTTTATATAATAGATAAATAACTTAGAATAAGGCTTAATATTTATCCTGACTAATATTAAGAAGATAAAACTCTATATTCTTATTAATAGATCCTTTACTAATAACAAAAATATAATTCTTTAATTAAAGTTTATTATAATCCTAAGAATAAAAAGAAATAATCAAAATAATAATACTTTTAAGCCTAAAAATAATATTATCTACTTTTCTTCTATTAAGTCGAAGAAAATTATATAAAATATACTAACTTCTAAAATCTATAATATAACTATAGGAATTAATATAAAATATATAATTTCTACTACCCTTAGGTAAATAACTAAATACCTAGAAATACTAGTAATACGTATAGTAGTTTATACTAACTCTTCTTCTTTCTATAAATACCATATTCAACTAAATAATACTAAAGAGAAACATCTTATAATTAATATTATAACACTCTAATAATTATATAAACAAAAAGAAATCCTTAAGATCTATTAAATTAATAATAAAGATAACTTTATAAATAGTATAACTAAACGATCTAATAACTAAACCCTTAAAGAATTCATAATAATAAGTAAAGTAATAATATAAATAGAAAGATAAGTTATAAAAACTACTAATAATAATAAGAAGAAGAGATAAAAGTAAAAAGAAAGTATATAGGATAATAAAGAAAAGTAATAAAAAGAGAAGAAAGTATACTGTAGTAGGAGCCTAAAGTACCTAACGTAGTATTAAACAAAAAACGCATTTTTATAGAGAAATGCTATTTATAGTATTTTTATATTTTTAAGTACAATCAAAAAAACTTATATAACTAGAAGTAATTTTATACTACTTTTACATTTTCTACTACTTTTACATTTTATACTACTTTTACATTTTACACTACTTTTATATTTTATACTACTTTTACATTTTACACTACTTTTGTAATTTATACTACTTTTATATTTTATATACTTTAGCTATAAAAGAGAGTATTACTAGTATTAGGTTAAAAATAGTATGAAAATAACTAAAGCTATAGTAGTAAGTAATTAAGTAGTTAACTTATTTATTTAAACTAATAAGATTAGAAGGATTATTATATAGATTTATCCCTATAGTATATAGCGTATATATATATATATATATATATATATATATTATAACCTAAGTATAAATATTACGAATAGAGACAACTAGTTATATACTATTTATATAATTAATTGATTACGACGTTTACTAGTTATAAACGAACAGTATTAATATTAAAGTATTATCTAGTTAATATTAAGTCTCTAATATTACTAGCTTAAAATAATATCTTATAAGATAACTAGACAATTTTCTTTACGACGTTTACTAGTTATAAACGAACAGTATTAATATTAAAGTATTATCTAGTTAATATTAAGTCTCTAATATTACTAGCTTAAAATAATATCTTATAAGATAACTAGACAATTTTCTTTCAAATATCTATAAGCTACTTATTAATTATAGTATTTAGAATAATTTTATTAAAACCTAATTTAATATACTAATAGTTTTAGTTATAGTAATTGGAATCAGATATTTCTATATTTATCTTATAGTTATCTTTTTATAAGTAGTTATATAGATTTTAGTTTTATCATAAATATATAGTTATAGACTGGTAATAGATTATAGAATACCTAGCTCTTAGCATTCTATTTTATTCAATCTTAAGAAGGTTATAAAAGTTCTTAATTCTATAATCTTAGTAATTAATTTTAGCTATATATATTAAACCCTAGTTTTAATAAAACTCTCTTTATATAGATTATTACTATAAGGTCTTCTACTATTATAAAGTTAAATATCGGAACTAGGGGTATAATTATCTATAATAATAAGTAATTTTATTACCATTTTAACTAGCTATAAGCCGGTATTAGTATAAATACTATTATTAGGTAAAATCTATAGTTAAATCTATATATAGGGTGAAGAGCTTAGATATTGTTCTAGGTATAGAGTAAAAGTAATCAAATTAATAATATGGGATTTAAAATACTTATAATTCTTATAGAAAATAGAGTTATATTGAATAATCTTTATAATACTATTAGTAATAATATTTTATTCTTTTTTAAATTAACTCTTTGAATAGTAGTTAAAGTATCATTGTAATACTTCTTTATCAAAGTTAATTATTAATATTATATCTAACTATTTTGTAACTATAAGGTTTATTATAAAGTAAAGCTCTTGGTTGAAGTCTAGAAAAGGCAAGTAATTTTTATATATTATAAAATCTATATGTATTACGACTTTATAATATATTTATAGTTAAAATAGTATATTGTTAATTATTTAAATAGGGAGGGAATTACTGTTATTATTAGTCGTAGTATTACCATTATCTATAATAATAGTAGCTTATAGTATTTACTAAATATTCTGAAGTTCTATAGAAATAGCTATAGATAGAATTAAAATATTATTATAAAAGATATATATTTCTATAGAATATTAGATTTCTTATAGTAATAATACAAATATTTCTAGATTTCCTACAAATACGTTTAGATCTTAGTATTTTAAAAATATAATTTCATAAGATTTTTTAGTTATTCCTAAAGCATCGTTTTATAATTATAGATTGAAATCTTTGAAAGTTATAAGGGAGTTTAAGAAAATATATCTTATTATATATAGTAAGGAGGTAATATAAACTTTATTAGTTATTTCTCTCTTATTATATATATATCAAAGATTAAGATAGAAGAATTATAACTTAAGAAGTATCAGAATTATTATATATGACTAAAACAGTATTAAAAGTATACTTAATATATTAATAATACATCTCTTTCATAGCATTATATATAATAAAAGTTTAAGTAATAATATCCAGAGAGGAGACTAAACCGTCTATAAGATAGAAATATATTTTAATGATAAATAGAATAAACCTAAAGCTATCTAGTTTGATAGTATAATTAATTATTTTATATACTATTTCAAAAGATATTTCTAAAATAGTAATAGGTATTCTATTATAATAAATCTTATATATACAATAGAAGAATATATAGTAATATTTAATCTTGTTAATATTATTATATATTTTAATTAGATTAATATAAACTATTAATCTTATTTCTTTTACTTTTAATCTAAAGTCTTTAGATTGAAATACCATATTTATATTGATAGTAATGAAATTAGTAAAGCTTTAATATATATCAATCCAATATATTTTAAAAGCCTCTTATATTACTTATATTAAAATATTTAATAAAGGTTAAGTAGTATTAAATATTGTTATAATCTTAACAATATAGAATATAAAGTAATTGTTAATATAGATAATATTAATAGTAATCTTAAAGTTAAAGTTAGTATTACTATAGATAGTAAAATAAAAGTATACAAAAGCTATACTATATATTTAATATTAATAATAGTACTTCTTAAATATCTTAAAGGTATAATATTTAACTAGATATCCCGCTTTGTCAAAGATATTATAAACATATATAATAACTAGATATTTAAAATAGTAATAAAGTTTCTATATTTCTATTTCTATAAGATATATAGAAGTAATTACACTTTCCTTATTAAGACATATCTCTAAATATTCCTATCTTCAAATAATTAATATAACTTTCTTATTTTCATAAACTTAGTTATAAGTATTATTAAATATAGTATAAAAGCAATTTATATCTATAAGGTAGAATAACAAAGAAGTATTATATAATACTATATAAAATATAATAATACTAAGAAGTATAGATATATTAATCATTCTTAATATAATAACAAAACAAATATTATTAAAATATATCATTATTAATTTACTTTATAGAAATATAAAAGTTCTAATAAAATTGACTATTTATATAAATCTAGTAGATTAGAAATACCTAATAGTTGAGAAGCTAGTAATATTTAAGTAAGATAGATATTTTGTAAAATAATATTTGAATAATAACTTCTAAATATAAATATAGATATAATGATTATAATATTACTCTTCTTAATAATTCTACTACTAGGGGTATTACTTTAAGTAAAAATATAAAATATTACTTAGTTTTAGAGGATTCTTATGATTTTACTTCTTTTAAACGTAATGAGATCTTTACTAACGAATATTATTGAAAACTATTTAAAAGTAAGAATAGTCTTATTTTTAAGATTATAATATACTTAGTATTATATGGTAATATTACTAGGCTTATTATCTAAAAGAGAGTTTTTAAACCTATCACTTAGACTATTAATACCCTTATAATCTATAAAGAAAGCCTAATATATTATTATAGCGTATATTTTAGAATTAGTATTTAATTTATATTAATTAAATAATATATTTTTCCTCTTAAAGGTATACGTTATGGACCAATAATTTAGTTTACTATATATATAGTACTTCTCATCTAAATAGCTATATATAACTACATAAAAAGTAAGCTTCTTAACATAGATAAATATAAGTACTATAAGGTAGTATAAATAGAATATTAAATATTTCGTAGTGTGGCGCTCTAGAAGTACTCTCAAAAGGAGTTATATATATAATCAACTTGAAGTTAATTACCAATTTACTTCTAATTATTATCTCTACTATTTTAAATATATTATAACTTATGAATTTATATGATATTACTTATAGCTAATCTTAATTAAGTAAAGAAACTCTAGGAAAATACTATAAAATTGAAGAAGGCTAATCAGCATTTAGATATATTATAATATATATTTATAAGCTAGAAGTAGAATATTATAATTATATAGAAGTTTAATAAAAAGGCTTTTTAGATATATATAAACTTCAGTATGAAAATCTTGAAAGCTTCTTTTTTATTCTTCTTATGATTCTTAATTATAATACCTTAACAAGTAGTATTTTACTAATTAGAAGAATATAACTAGCAATATTTACTATTCTTAAAGTAGTTTTTAAAATGGCGAATTATCTATTTAAACTATAAATTGAAACTGGACTTATTTAAGTATTTAAAGTAATATTTAAAAGCCTAATCTTTTAATATAGAGAAAAATATATCAACCTATATATAATATCAAATATTAAACTTAAAATAGTGATTATAAAAAATATATATCTTTATTTTAAATATATTATTAATATATTTAGTTGTATTAAAGGTCTTTGATCTATTTAAAGTCATATACCTCTAGGGACTCTTTAAAAAGAGCTATATCTAGTAGTTAGCTCTTACTTTATAAACCCTATAGATACTACTAGTATTAAGGAATTATTTAAATAGAGGAAACCTGAAGTAGTAAATATAGGTAGTTAATATAATAGTTAATAAATAGAAGGTATATATATATTTATATCTATTGTAGTTATTCTTTAAAAGATTATAGTTATATAATACTAATACTAGCTAGCTAGTAATACTTATTACTAGCTATTAATAGTCGCTAGCTATTAATAGTTAAAAGTAGTAACTAATAGCTAGTAGTAGTTACTATATTTAGTTTATATTATTAGAAAGTATATACCTAGTAGTTACAGTTACCTACTATAGGATTCAAACCTATTACTCTTACTATAAAATAGTAAAAGCTAGCTAGACGTTAAACTACTATATCAAGCGGGGTTTAAATATATTATATAAGTTTCTACTATATCTTTTATTCTTATTATATAGTTTTATAAAGTCTATAATATATTTAACTAAAATACTATTAAATAAGATAGTAGAAGTAACATATAAAAAGTATCTAAATTCCTTTAAGAGTTATAAGTTATTGTATTGATAGTTTACTTTTTATATATAGAGAGGCTTTATATTAGCAAGATTATATATGAATAAGACTAATAAGAAGAATATAAAGTATAGTTTTAATACTTAAAATATAAGAATTAATTATTTATGTTACTATTATCTTTTTTTACTACTTATAGAAGAATGAAAATAAGTTTAATTTATTTAACTTGAGGTTTAGCCTTATAGAGAAATAGTATAATCTCTCATTCTTCTTCTACAAAGTCTTCAAATTGTTCTAAAACCTTCTTAAGAATTTAACTTAAAAATATCATAATATTTACGAGTTTTAATAATCTCTTTAATCATTTGAAGGATAAATAGATCTTATTAAGTAACTTAATATAAAATACTAAAAATATCTTTATTATTTATATGAAACTCAATGCTATAAAAGAAAAGATGGTTTTAAATATATTAGGCAATTTAGATATCTATGAATAACTAAGTTATAATAGACTAGTCTTCAAAATTATCTTTAAATATTTAAAAGAGCTTATAGTTACATAATTTTAAATAGTTATAGATTATTATTTAATATAGTAAATAAATTGACATTATAAAGATATTTCTTTTTATAACACATTTATAGTCAATATCTTCAATCTATCTAGATAGTATTAGATTTAAATATTAATACATCTTTATAAGTATAGAGATACTATTCAGTATTGTTAAGATTATTAAAGAAATATTTAAAATAACTATTTCTCTAGGAGTTAGTAATTTAAATATTATAATACATAATAGGATATTATAAGAGGATTATTATATTTACATATTTATATAAGAATATGGTAATAGAATAATTTTTAAGAAATTATATAGATTTTAAAGAATTAAGACTAGAGATATTATAAATTTCTAATATTATAAAAGGCTAGTAAGACTTATATGAGTTACGCCATACTATAGGGTATATAGTAACCACACATATTGCTACATATATAGTAGTATGCCTTCTACGCCCTACTAGGATTAAGTACTAAGTACCTAGCGCTAGCTATAGCTAAATATATAATAGTTAGTAAGTAATTACTATATTATAAATCTAGAGCTTTATATAACACGTAGCGCTATATAATATAATAATAATAATAAATAACTAAAATACTAGTTTGTACCTATATAGTAAGATTATACATAGTATATATTACCTTCTAGATTAATTAATACTAATTAGTAATTAACTTATCTATTACTATTATACTATAGATTAGTAAGATTAATTATAATAGAAAAAGTAATTATAAAAAACTATACTTAAGGTTTATATAAAGTAAAAAGATTATAAGACTAACTATTTAGATACTTTAAACTCTTTCTACTCTAGTACTCCAGCTAGAATACTCTAAAAAATATATTAATATCTTAAAAGACTTTTATAAGACCTAAATAGAAAAATTATATTAAAAGCTTTTATTCTAATTAAACTAAAGTATATTCCTAATAGTATTTCTAAAGAGTCTTTCTAAATTTATTTTTTTAATTATTACTTACTAGAATATATTCAGTAAATATTATAAATCTTCTTAAATCTTACTAGACCTTTATAATACTAAAGACTTATAATATCTCTAATTCTAACTCTTTAAAATCTATATAACTTCTTAAGATATACTTTTCACTATTTCTTATATAAATAAATAAGTTTAATAATTCCCTTATAATATCCTAATATCTTTAATAATATCTCAATTACTAGCCTTTAGGGGAATACTTATTCTAAATATATTCTTAATAATTATAGTTATACTAAGTAATATCCCTCAATTTATAAAAGTCTACTAATATCTAAATCTAATACTATCTAGATAAATCTCAAATATTAACTATAAAAGCTTTATAAATAGAAATATTCTTACTATTCTAATATACTTAATATATTATATAGTATTTTATAATTATTTCAAATTATATAGCTATAAGCTTTTTTAGATATTTAAAGATAATTTCAGAAATTGGTCTATTATGATATAATAACTTATAAATATCTAAATTACCTATTAAGTTTAAAACTATCTTTTCTTCTATAGTATTAAAATGAATATAAATAAAGAAAGGGCTTTTAGTATTTTATACTAAATTACTTAATAGGACTTATTTATCTCTTAAATACTTAAAGGAATTACTAAAACTAATAAATATTATATTACTTTTAGAATAAATATTAAAAAAGTCTTTAAATAATTTAAAGACCTTATAGAAAATAATTAAGAAACTCCACTACCTATCTATAAAGCTAAACCTAAGGTTTAAAAGATTAAACCTATTTTAATTCTTTTATAAATAGTAGAAGAAGAATAATAGTAATATAACTAGTTTGTTTGTATACCTCTTATACTAATATTATATTTCTAATTCTTCTTATTAGCCTTATTAGTATATAATCCCTCTAATATAAAGTATTTCTATATATACAAAGTAAACTATAAATATAATAACTTATAGCTTTTAAAGTAATTTGAATATTTCTTATACATTCCCTCTCTTATACCTTTTAATAATACTTTAGCTAAATATATTATAAACCTTATAAAGTTCTATAATAAAGTAATAAGATATAATAAAAACCTATATCATATCTTTAAAACATAAATCTGTATATTTTATGATTACTACTTTAAACTTAGTATCCCATACTATATATAAATAAATATCTCCTTAATTATATTTAAGATTTAAATACTTAAGTATTACTTTAAATACTTTACTAATCCTAATTCTCACTTATAATTTAAATAGATAGCTTATTATATTAAAAAGTATTTTTAAAATAATAAATATAAATAATTATATTATTCTAATTAGTAAAATCCTACTTTTCAAAATATATTAACTAAACACCCTAATAAAAATAAAAAATAAACTTTTAAAGCTTTAATCTTAAAGCTTATACATATTTAAAAAGTCTTCTTACTAAACTTCTATATATATATAATATTCTATTTCTAACCTAAAGAAATATATTATAATATATCTAAATACTAATTAACCTTTTTCAATCTTATTATAATATCTTAAGATTTCTATAACTAATTATAATTAGTTATAAATACTACTTAATTAATTTAAAGACTATAATATATATAGAATACTAGAAATATTAACTACAAATAAATTAATAATTAATTTTAAATTAATTATATATATAACTCCCCTTAAAAACATTTTTAAAATACTATACTATATAATATTTAATATTCTAACTATCTAACTTTATAAAACCTATAACTACTTATTCTGAAAAATACTTATCGTTTCCTTCTAATTATATATAGTTATTTAAATAAGAATTACTACATATATAATAAGATAGATTATTAGTTTATAAAATATACTTTTGAGAAGTAGTATACTTTATATAACTATTCTAAATTAAATACTAATTCTAAAATATAGTTTATAATAATATATTAAACTTTCCTTATAAATTATAAGAATATTAATAGTTTTAATGCTAATCTTAAAAACCTTCTTTAAAATAATAAATATAATAATACTATTATATAATACTGAATATAATATAACTTTAAAAATAAAACTACTGTTCTATTCAAATAGTTTTCAATATTATATTTTAATAAAACCCCTATTACTTTTAATAAAAGTAAATATATATATATGTTTTAAAACTAAATAGTACTCTATATCTTAAGTGAGAATAATACTTTTAATTGTAGACTTACTGAGAAAGATATTATAAACTCTATACTTATATTTATATTTAAAAACTATTATTTAAATACTATTTTTTAAGGTATCTTATCTAATTTAAGTACTACTAGTTTTTCAACCGCTAGATACTCCTAATTTATTATACTAAAGTAAATAGTTAACTTTTTTATTATTTTTACATTTATATAAAATAAATTAGTAATAATATATTTTAGTAAAGCTTTTCTAATTATAATACTTAAGATAGTTAATATTTTTATACTATTTAGTATAATTATATTCTATATAGTATTATATAATACCCCCTTCCTATTTTACCTTATAGATATAGATCGTCTTAATATTATATTTAATTATATTTATAACTAGATCTACTAAAATAAACAAATCGTAC
>QAPG01001108.1:0-11298 GCA_004366825.1 Colletotrichum spinosum
ATAATAATAATAATAATAATAATAATAATAATAATAATAATAATAATAATAATAATAATAATAATAATAATAATAATAATAACTCATTAATAGATCTAACTACTAAAGTTTAAGAAATAATGAACATAATTCTGAAAGAAAATTAAAACATTGAAATAACTAAAAATTATAACATATTAGAATTAAATATTGAAAATAATAATGACATTTAGGGATAATTTAATTTACGTATTGATTTACCTATTATATTAAATAAAGCTAAATGAAAACTATAAAACTTATAAAGAGAGTACTTTTTTTACTATTTTAAATTGTTCTAATTTAAATACTTATATACAATTATATAGAAATACTAATAAAGATAATTAAGCTTCTTATATTTTATTAGTGAATAAAATAGAAGAATTCATTTCTTTTATTTCAATATTTAAATCTTCTAAAGATATTAATATGATTTTAGTAATAATAAAAGAAATAGAATAGATAAAACTTATAAATAGTTCGGAAATGTTATTTCTATTTATTATCCATATGAAAGATATTAATATTCTCAGTAGTATATAGATTTATAGGTTAAATGTAAGTAATATAAGTAAAGAAATTATATACAAAGCTAGATAGGTAGCTTGAGGCTATAATTAATATTTAGATGTTAATTGTTTAAAAATCTTTAGTACTATTTATAGGCCTAAACATTAGAGGTATACAATAGTTCTTTCTATTTATTTAGGATAGATCTTAATATTATGTGATATTATTATAGCATTTATTTATATTGATATTGATAAGTCTATATATATCTATCTATTAATTGGATTTTATTCTAGAATAAAGAAGGATTCTTTAGAATTTGATTCGAATATAAATATAAATACTTATAAAAATAATAAAGACTTATGAAAATAATAAAGACTACATATTTATTTATTTATCAAATAGAATATTATATAATTTGAATAGAGGTTTTACTTTTGATATAATTATGTGAAACATATTCTTTATTTAATAGAATTTATTATTTCTTCTTATAATAAAGCAGTTTCAAACTTATTTTATTGATAATATATTACTAGCTGTAAATAGTCTAAAAAAGCTAATTATATATATAGTTCTTTAAAATAAAAGATGAAAATATTGAATCTGAGAAGACCTTCTACCTTTCTTAGTTATAATTTATCTATAAATTAAAGAGAGAAAATAGTAAGTATTAATCAAGATAAATATATTGAGAACACTATCAAAAATATAAAAAAGAAACTATTTATAAATTTAAAATCCTACAAATAATAATTTTAAAGTATTTGAAAATCAGAAAAAAGCTTTAAAATCTTTCATTTTGAAAGTTTAGTAAGGATTAGGAGTTCTATTATATTTGGTCTTAATAATAAAGTTCAATATTCCTATATAACCATAGCCTATTTTAATTTACTTATAATTTAGATAAATATTCTTTCCTCGCTTTTAATTATATATAGAATTATTTGAATAATAATAAAGAATATAGATATATGTATAATTCTAAAAGTATATCTTCTATTGAGAATATTATAAGATATATTAACTCAAATCAGATAGGAGATCTAAATAATAAAACATCTCATTCTTTCCATATTTTCTATCTAAAAAGACATAGTAATATTATACGTTACTTTATTATAAAATAAAGAATAGTAGTTCTATCTACTTATGAAGTTAAATATATAGTTTTAATAGATATTTATAAAGTAGTAATTTATTCATATTATAATTATAATTATATAAACTCAAACTTAGAATTATTTAAAATCGAAAAACTTAAGACTTTTATAAATAATTTAATAGCATAAAAACTAATCAAAAATTTTAAACTTTCTACAAAAGTTAAATATATGAGTATAAGATATTACTTTATAAGAGATTCTTTGAAAAATAAAAATATCTTTATATATTATATAAATTTAGACGATAATGTAGCTAATACCTTTGTAAACTGTTTGAGCTTAGGAAAGCTTAAGTAAATTGTATTTAAATTTCAAGAAAAGATACTTTGAAAGTCTTTCTTTTCTTACTTTCTATAAGATTTAAACTTTCTAATTTTATATAATCTTTCGTTTTTTGCTTTTAATTGAAGTTTATAAGGTCTTATATAAGTAAGTTATATATTAATAAAATATATTCTATGGAAGGATATTAGATTTATTCTAATATATAAAGAACTTCCATTTTTATTATTCTAATAGAAGTAATAAGAAGTTTCATGAATTGTCTATATAAGTAAAGTATATCAAAATTGCTTTATAGATAAATCTTTATTTTACCTTTTTACTTCTAGTAATTCTTACATAAATAAAGTAAAAGTACAGAATTTCATTCTTTTACAGAACACTAGAAGTAATTCAAGTAATATATACTATGTTTATAATACTTTACATATTATAGTTATAATAATTAATACACTATGGTTATATTATAGTATATACTATATTATAACTTATATATAATGATTATAATATATTATATATTGTAATTATTAGAGTCTATATATTATTCCAAAGTATATATATTATAGATATAATACTCTATATATTCTGACTATAGTAATCTATATATTATAATTATAAATAGAACTTTAGTAGTATAGTTAGAATTATGGTAGTATCGCTAGAACTCACAAATAAACTATTTATATAAAGATTTCAATATTTCTATAGATAATAATTAGAAATAGCTAATTAGATTATTGATTAAATTACTATTTCTCCTTCTATTTAATTATTACCATGACGAATACTTTAAATAAGTCTCCATATTGAGAAAACTACTTTTATTATATTATATTTCTCCTAATTTCTCAGTCATCTATAGTAATACTTAACTATTTATTTACCTATCTGTTTATTCTAATAGTTATAAGCTAGTATTAGTATAAATACTATTATGAAATAAAATCTATAGTTAAATCTATATATAAAGTAAAGAGTTTAGATACTATTCTAAATATAGGAAAAACGTAATTGAATATTATATCTCTTATAAGTAAATTAATAATTATTATCATAATTTTCGTTTCTTACTATTAATATTTTTATAGAACTTACTAATTTTATTTATAACTAGTCAATCTTTACGATTCAATACTAAATCACCAATACTTTAAATGCTAACTTATCTAATATTAATTCAACTATTGAATAGCAATAGAAGAATAAATTACTAAGATTCTAGTCTCTTATTTAGTTTTGCGTTACTAAGTATCTAGACTTATAAGAATACCTATTACCTTTACTACTACCCTAAGTTTCCAAAATACTTCAAATGGGTAATATGAAAATCATTACTATAAAGAAGTTAATTATTATAATAAAGAAGCTAGTTACTTTATTAAAATTAAATATCCTTATGGTTATTTTAGAACAATCTCTATTCTTTCATTTCCCTTTAATAATAAAGAAAATAGCCTAACTAGTCATTCTTTAGTTAAAGAAGAATATAAGAAGCTTAAACCTATTATTAATGATAGAGAAAATAAAAAAAGATAATATTAGTAAACCTATTAAGTATCTCAAGAAATGTATTAAAATTATATTTAAATCTACTAAGAAATCCTTTTAAATTAGAAATTAAAGAATTTCTTCGAAAACAAATTACTTTAAATACTAGCTCGAGAATACTAAATATTTACTAGTTAAGCTTAATCAGAAATCTACTATCTTTAAAAGTATTCTAATAAAATCTATTCTTTTTAAAAAGAGTAATTTAGATAAAACTATAGAGGAATATAAGGTTTATTCTTCCTAGATAAACCTAATTAGTAATACTTAATTTATTCAAACTATTCCCTATACTATTTACTATTTAAACTTGAAACTTTTCAACTAAATATGTCTGTATTGTTAGCATTAGAAATAGAGATTTACTTTCTAATTAGTATTGTTAGTATAAGACTGGTTTAAAAAGGTCCTATATTCTAGTTTCTAATACAATCTACAAAATATTTAAGAAGTATCTAATACTATTGAACTCTTAGATAGTAATGAAGTAAATCATTCAAATTAATACTTTCTAAAGCCTATATTTTACGGTTGAAGAACAAGAAATTTAATAATATAAAGAAATTAGTCTAACTTAAGCTACATTCTAAGTAGTAAAAAGAATTTAAAATAGCTTTCATTAAGAATAAAAGTATTTTAACTCTATTACTAGTACTCTAGTTATCATATAATTCACTATTATTTAACTACTTTAAGTACTACTATATATCTAGTTCTCTATTACTAATTATGTCTCTAAGTCCTTAGTAATTTTAACTAGGTTTCCTATTATTTACAATTTTATTCTTTAAATGATTACTAAGAGATTTAGAAATTAGTTAAAATATTTAAAACCTAGCTTTCATAAGCTAGCTAAACATGAATATAATAGTAATATACTAAAATATAGTTTAGAGTATATTTTAGAAAGTATAGAGGCTTATCTAAGTTTCAAAAGTATCTTTTATTACCTTAAATATTCAAAGTAGTAATTAGAATTTGTATTAAAGAATAAGAGCATTATAGCTAATTCTATTGTATACAAAAGTCTTAAAGAAATACTATATTATTTCTATAATAGCTAAAATAACCTTATCTAAGTGTATAGAGTTTAAATAGCTACAAATTATAAATATATTATTTCATATATAAGATTTAATTAGTAATAAAACTAGTAACGTTATAAGATTATAAACTTAAAATACTTTAGTAATAGAAAAAGTATAGTTAACTATTCAAGCTTTATATATAACGTTTTATTACTTCTAGAATTATACTCTAGGTGCTACTTTTATGATAAAGCGTTTAAGTCTAAGAAACTAAAATATCTTATAATATACCAAACTAATATCTTAAAAATCTATAATACTAAAGTAATTATAGAAATTAGTAGTTTAAGTTACTATATCTTTTTCTATATAGGAGTCTTCGTATTAGAATATTTTATTTATATATTTTAAAGTCGAAGTTATTATATAAGTTAGCTTAACTATTTATATTAGTATCTTTAAGTTCTTAAAGTATAGAAAGTATAATAAATTATATTAACCTTTGGATTTTCTTTTTTTTAATCTATAATATCTTTTATATAAATCCCTTTAATAATATCTATTAGGAATTGTTCATTTTCTTTATAATCTACTTATATAGAAGTAAAGGTTTTAAAAGTATTTATTTTAGGTATTTTAAAAGCTTATTAATATTATCAAGTTTTTGAAATGTTACTTAAAAGGAGCTTTTGAGGAAATCCTAAAAAAGACTTTAATATATAAGTAGTTTAGAATTAAAGTAGTCCTATAAGCTATAAGTTTTAATTTCTATTTAAAAGTATTATAATAAGTAAACTACTAATTAATTCTTTTAAAGATTAAGAGGAAAGTGCTTTTAATAAATATTTAAATATTTAAAATATGTTAAATTATTCTTATATATATTTTTAGCTAAGTAGCAATTTAGTATTGTGAAATCCTTGATTATTACATATAGTTAGAAGGTAGAATCTAGTATATATTATATATAACTAAATATAGTTATATATATTATGTGAAGTTCTATTTTGAGTAATTTAAGTAAAGTGAGGCTTATAGAAATAGTGCTAGTACTTGAGGTTGATTAGTATAAATTCTATTTCTTGAGTATATTATTCTTAATACTAAGAAGTCCTTCCAGGCTCTATGTCTAGCCTCCTAATACTAGTAAGCCTAGCTAATATTAGCTTCTTAGATATATTCTGACTATAGCTATATTTTAATTACTCCCTAGCTACTTTAGCTACAGGGATACTAGAAACGCTTCTTCCTCCCCCCTAGCTATAGGAATATATTATCTACTATATTCATAGTATACTACCCTGCTCGTAATATTACTAGAAGCACCCCTAGTATTCTTTAGTAATTCTTATTCATAGCTATATTTAGCTATAGAAGATATACCTATTAGTTTATCTAGAGGGTAAGATATACTATACGTAATCTTACTATATTAATATAAAGAAAGTCGATTCTAGTTATTTGTTATTGTGATTGTTATATTATGTAGTGTATACTTTATATATAGAAGTAAAATCTATATAGCCTATATAGCTATATAGCTAGTATAGCTATATAATATATATAGGCTATACAGGCTGACTTTTTACCTAATAGTATTATAATATAGCAGTTTATAATAGATAAACTAATACTAATAACTCTTTATTTATACTGTAGTAATATTATCTGAGTATAAATGCTTGAAATACTTATTACCTAATACTGTATTTCTAATAACCTTCTTTTATTTCTAAAAATATTACTTATCTATCCTTCTATATAATTATAGTAATTATGTTAATTACTAAGATCTCTTTAAGTAAATATTACAAGTGAGGAAGGTATAGAGCTTTATTTGAAGCTATAAAGCTATTAAGCTATATAAAGAGCGATAAAGCTATAAGACTACAAAATTATACGAGTATTTAAATAGCTTTTGATATTATATTAAGAAGGTAGTAGTATTATATACTTTCTAGTAGTTTTTAGAGTTATTATTAGAACCTATAAGAAATAACTTTTACTATAAGCTATACCTAAAGAAGTTAGTATAACTATTGCTTTTATAGAGTCTTGAAAGCTATGAGAGAAAGTAATTATAATATTACTTTTATAGAGCTTTAAGGGCTATAAGAGAGTAGTTATTATATTACCCTTATAAAGCCGTAAAAGTTATAGGGAAGAGGAGTTATTATTTTGCCCTTATAAAGGGCTATAAAAGAGAGGGCTTTTAGCATTTAGCCTGTATAGAAATCTCAAGAAGCTATATAAGCTTCTGAATATTTCTGCTAAACACGTTCCAATTGATTATACTAAAAGCTAAAACTTAGTATAGCCATCTAGACTACTTTAATTTATATTATAGTAAAGGTTTATTAAATCAAGTTCTAATAATAGTTTTCTTTAAATAATTTAATATATAATTTAAAACCTTCTAATAGTAATCTTAAACTGAAGAGACTCTGAAGTATCTATAGAAGGCTAGAGATATTATAAACTTTAGTAATTAGGGAAAGATTACAAGACTTAAGAGAGTTATTATACTTATTAAATATACTCTATTTAGTAATATACTCAAGACTTATTATATTAAGTCTTAGTATAGTTTTAAGAAATATTTTAGATTACTTGTTACAAAAGGGAAACCTGCTAAAGAAGTATAAATATATATCTAAAATTACTTTCTTCATAATAATTTCCCCAAAAAGGTTAGTATACTATTCAGAACTCTTAATAAAGTCTTAAAGTAAAAAGTAGTTTAAAGTATCTAAGTGGAATGAATCCTATAATCCTTTTCTTTATAAACCTTAGATTAAGAAATTATAAATACTTCTTCTACTAAGATATACGCTACTAATCTATAGTATAGTAGTGACGGAAGAGATAACTACTAATTCGTATCAGTTTATCTGGGGGGTAATATATACTATATATAATCTTATTACATAGATATAAAATAGTATTCTAGTTATTCGTTATTATTATTATAACGTTATGTAGCGCGTGTTATATACATAGAAATAGGGCTTATATAGCTTATATAGTCTATATAGCTATATAGCTAGTATGGCTATGTAGTATATATAGGCTATATAGGCTGACTATTTACCCGATAGCGTGGCAGCCTATAACACATAAATTGACAACACTCCTAAATACCTTTATATTACTTAAGTAACTGTTAGAATAGCTAGATAGGTAGGTAAAACAACAGTTAAGTTATTACTATGGATGACTATAAAATTAGGAGAAACGTAATATAAGGAGAGTAGTTTTCTTAATATAAAGACTTATTCGAAATGTTCTTAATAATAGAAATTAAATAGAAGGAAAGATAGTAATTTACTTGATAGTATAATTAATTGTTTGTAATTATTATTTATAGAAATCTTAAAGTTCTTATATAGAAAGTTTGTTTAAAACTTCTAATTATATTATTTAAGCTCTAACTATAGTTATAATATATAGATTATTACTATTATAATATATAAAGTATTGTAATTAAAATATATATCTTAATATAATATATACACTATTCTAACTATAATATATAAAGCTTTATAAATATAATATATAAGCTAAAGTATAATATTCTTAATTTATCTAAAAGGTAATATATACTCTATATAATCTTACTATATAGAGATAAAGTAGTATTCTAATTATTCGTTATTATTATTATTATATTATATAGTATATACTATATATATAGAAATAAGGCCTATATAGTCTATCTAACAATATAGCTAGTACTAGTTATATAGTATATATAGACTATATAGGCTACCTATTTACTTAATAACGCTATAGTATAATAGCTTATAATAGATAAACTAATATTAGCGATTTTTCAATTATATTACAACAATATTATCTAATTATAAAAGAATCTAAATAACTAATCATAACATACTATTTTAATAGCCTTCTTTATTATTAAATCTATTATCTATCTATTCCTCTATATATTTATAATAATTATATTAGTTACTAGACTCCTTTCAAATAGATATTAGAAGTCAAAAGAATATAGAGTTCTATTTAAGTACTATATAGCTATATAGCTATAAGGGTATTACTTTAAGAGAATAGTAATATTATATATCTTCTAGTAGTCTTTTAAGAAATTAGTATAGCTATATACCTTCTAGTAGTCTTTAGAGTTATTATTAGACATTATAAGAGAATACTTTTGTTATAAATTATATTTTAAGAACTTAATATAGTTATATATATTTTTGTTAGTTTATAATTAGTAAATATCATGATTGATTAATTATATAAATAGTATGTAACTAGTCACTTCTACTTATAACATCTATATCTAAATTATAATATATATATATATATACGCTACATATTATAATGATAAATCTATATAATAATATTTTTATTCTTATTAGTCTAAATAAGTAGAGTGACTACTTAGTTACTTATTACTACGGCTTTAGCTATTTTTCTATTATATTTAACTCAATATTAGTAATACTATCTTTTATAACTAAAGTATATAAAATACTAAAAGTAGTACAAAATATAAAAGTAGTATAAAATGTAAAAGTAGTGTAAAATGTAAAAGTAGTGTAAAATGTAAAAGTAGTATAAAATGTAAAAGTAGTATAAAATGTAAAAGTAGTATAAAATGTAAAAGTAGTGTAAAATGTAAAAGTAGTGTAAAATGTAAAACTAGTATAAAAAGATTTCTAGTTGTAAAAGTCTTTTTGATTATATTAAAAAATGTAAAAATATTATAAATAGTATTTGTTTATAAAAATATGTTTTTTGTTTATCGTTATATTAGGTGTTTTAGGTCTTTATTATAGTATGCCTTTCTCTCTTTTTGTTACTTTCTTCTTATTATTCTATATGTTTTTTTTGTTTTTATTTTTTCTTTTTGTTGTTATTAGTAGTTTTTATAATCTATCTTTCTATTTATATTATTATGTTATTTATTGTTATAAATTCTTTAAGGTTTTAGTTATTAGATTTTTTAATCATAATATTTATAAGGTTATCTTTACTCTTGATGTACTAGATTTTGAGGATTTCCTTTTATTTACATAATTATTAGAGTATTATAATATGAATTATGAGATATTTCTTTTTAGTAGGATTTAGTTTGCTAAGGTATTTATAGAGGGAGTAGGAATTAGTATAGACTATTATTAGTATTACTAGTATTTTTAGGTATTTAGTTATTTGCCTAAAAGTAGTAGAAACTATGTATTTATATTAATTCTTATAGTTATATTATAGACCTTAGAGGTTAGTATGCTTTATATAACTTTTTTTAACTTAATAGAAGAAAAGTAGATAATATCACTTTTAAGTTTGAAGGTATTATTATTTTTGTTGTTTTTTTTTATTTTTAGGATAATAATGAATTCTAATTAAAATGTTATGTTTTCATTATTAGTAAAAGATCTATTAATAGAAATATAGAGTTTTATCTTCTTAATATTAGTAGGGATAAATATTAAGTTTCGCTTTAAATTATGTCTTTATTATATAAAGTATTTATTAAATTTCTTAATATTTTCTCCTATTAAGTCTTAGTATCAAGTTATAGTAGAAAGGTTAAGGTATACTTCCAGTTAGTATATAGAACCTATATATACTTCTTATATTTATTATTTAATATATACTAACTTTGTTTTATTAGAAGTATGGTTAGTAAGTCTGATTGTTTTATTTTAACTTTTCTGGGTGAGGGTTATATTACTATTATTTTTGAAGGTTATTATATTTTTATCAAAAGTGAGGGGTTTATTAATTATGAGTATTGATTTCAGTTTTATTATAAATTTTATTTATTAGAATTTGTTCTCTTTTTTATTATTTAATTTAGGGAAGTAGAAGCTAAGGGTATTATCTATCTATATACTTATAATGCTGAAGTATAGGTTATTCATTCGAGAGATTATAAAGTATAAGTTATATAATAAGGTTTTTATTTTTAGTTTTTCTTTATAGTAATTAGAATATATTATATATTAGTATATATCTGATTTCACAAAGTTATATAATAATTAGATAATAATAATAATAATAGTACTTTCTAAATATATTTATTATAGGCTAGTAGGTAGTTTAATTAGGATAAAGTAGTTTAGTAGTATTTCTATTTACATATATACTTAAGTAATATTATAGAAGTAGATTTCTATAGAGGTATTAGAATATAGTATTATTAATAGTATTAGTATGAAGTAATAGTTAACTTATCATATTATTAGTAATTATATAAAAATATTAATCTTCTTTTAATTATTAAATTTCTTAATAACTAGCTATGATTTCTTATATAGTATATTATTAGTATTTTTAACTTTATTAATAAACCTAGGGGAAGGGCTAATGGTTCGTTTTCTACTATAACTATTAGTAGACATATTACCTCTTGAAATATTACTTCAGCCCTCCTACTTTCTTAATAACTACTATAGCTAGCCCCTAGTTAATCTAAAGCTAAACCCCTTATAATTATAATAGTTAGTATATCTACCTTATATCAACTTTTTTAATAGTAAATAACTAATAACTTCTTTTAGAATAACCTTATAGCCTCACGCCCTTATAACTATATATAATTCAAATATCTTAAGATATTCAATTACTAGTAACTATAGGTATTCTATTTAAATATTTATTATAATTTTAATATCTATAACTTTAATATCTCTTAGATTAAACCCTAACTAGCCCTAAGATAAACCTTTATACTATTGATATAAATATTCTCTATTATTAATATAAAT
>QAPG01001109.1:0-11261 GCA_004366825.1 Colletotrichum spinosum
ATTATCATAATATTTTAAAATATCTAATAACTAGTATTATAGTAATTACTAGTTTATAACTGGTAACTATTATAATCGATCAATTACGTAAATAGTATAACTAAAAGAAACTATATTTATAAACAATAATAATAGATATAATACTACTAGATACTTACTAATAGAAAAGCTATATACGTTCTACTTAAAAATAGTCAAATATATAGTAAAGAAGACTTAATAGTATAAAATATTACTAAATAGATTATTTATATTAGCTAAATATATTGCTAAATAGTAGAATACTAATAAATAATAATTAAAAACTAGTTATAAATAAATAATTTAGAGAGGGGCTAATAGCTTGCTTTCTATTACGACTATTAGTAGATATATTACTTCTTAAAGTATAACTTCAGCCTTCCTATTCCTCCTACTAACTACTATAGCTGGTTCTAATTAATCTAAAGCTAAACCTCTTATAACTATAGTAGTTAGTATACCTACTCTATATTAATATTTTTAATAATAAATGACTGACAACTTTTTTATAATAACCTTACGCCTTTATACCTTGATATTTTTATAGCTATATATAATCCAAATATCTCAAGATATTTAATTACTACTAACTATAGGTATTCTATTCAAATATATATTATAACCTTAATATCTATAAATTTAATACTATCTAGACTAAATTCTACTCATTCTTGAGATAAGACTTTATACTATTAATATAAGAGTTCTTTATTATTAATATTAATTAACTTATAATCTCTATATAAATATAATAAGACTCAGTCTGCTCTTATTGGTAAATAATCTTAATATATTAAATATAGCTAATATATAAATAATACTTATATAGATATAGATACTTCTAATATAACTTAAAAACTTTTAAAACTCCTATAATTATATTACCATAATACTCTAAAGTATCTAATAATTAGTATTATAACTTAGATATTAATATTAAGATATTATCTAATTAATACTTGATTTCTAATATCATTAGCTTAACATAATAACTTATAGGATAGCTAGATAATTTTCTTTTGAATATCTATAGGCTATTTCTTAATTATAATATTTAGAATAATTTTATTAAAACTTAGTCTGATATACTAACAACTTTAGTTATAATTTATTTTATAATATTGTTTTAATAAGTAGCTATATAGATTTTAAGAAGATTTTAATTATATTATAAAGATATAGATATAGAAGAATAATATATTATAGAATACCTAGCTTTTAATATTCTGTTTTATTCTATTTTTAAGAGGTTTATAAAGATTCTTAATCTTATAACCTTAGTAGTTACTTTTAGCTATATATATTAAACCTTAGCCTTAATAAGGCTTTTCCTAATTATCATCATGAGGTCTTCTATTACTATAGAATTAAATCTTAGAACTAAGGGTATAATTATCTATAATAATAGGTAATTTTATTATTATTTTAATTAGTTATAAACTAGTATTAATACGAATACTATTATCAGGTAAAATTTATAGTTAAATCTATATATAAAGTATAGAGCTTAGATACCATTCAAAGTGTAAAGCAAAAGTAACTAAATTCTATTAAATATTATATACTATTAATATACTCCTTAAAACTACTAGTATTAATATTTATACTAATAAGATGGTAGTATAACTTTAGAAATAAAACAACTTATAAATAATTAATCTATATAATATATAGCTATAAGATACTACTTATTATAATAAGGAGCTTTTTAAAATAAGGAAAGAAGTTAGTAAAGTATTTATAACTTTTTATATATTTATTTAGAACATATATTAAAGTATAGTTTACTATATTTGGATCTTTAAATATCTGAACTAAATATATGAAGAACTTATTTCAATTATATATATCTTAGTGGCTACTGCTTCTATAGAATTCTACCATAATTAATTAGACCTTTATATTTATGTATGAGTTAATAAGATATTAGGCCTCTTAGTTATTTATAATAAATATATAGTTAATAAAGAACTTATTGTAGATTTATTATGCTTAGGCTGGGTATGTATTATAGCTCTCTAAAAACTTCTTAAGGTTAAATATAAGTTATTATTATATAAATATAATTAGATCAGTATTTAGAGTTAGCTTAAGAGTAATCTTAACACTTATTATGGATATACTAAATAGTATAGAGTCTAGGGAGATTTATAATTAGATAATTATATTAGTTAGTATAGTAAGCTTTTAGTTTTACCATATTATAATACTAGTAAAAATTCTTATAAAGTCTATAATTAGATTATTCTTATTATATTTCTCTATTATATAATATAATTAGTAATAAGATGTATATGTAATATTAAGCTTAGATATATAAAAGGTATAGTTTGTATAATTAAATATAGGAGTATATTAATTAAAGAAAATCTAAATTAAAGAAGAAAAGTTTTCAGAAAGGCTGTAGAATATATATAAAATAGGTCTATCGCGGTCTGTAGCAGTAGAATGAGATCTGCTAGCTATAGCTAGTTCTAATAGGGTACAGCCCGTACCAATATCAAATAATTAAGAAGCTAGCTACATTTAAATTAGATAAAATACTTAAAAAGAATTATTTAAATAATAGCCTTTAAATATAAATATAAATAAAAGAATTATGATACTTTCTTTTTAGTAGTTTCATTATTAGAAGTATCATTTTAAATAAAAATATAGAGTATTATTTAGTTTTAGAATATTTTTATAATTTTACTTTTATGAAGAATAATAAAGTCTTAATTAAAAAACAATATTAAATATTATTTAAAGACAGTAGTAGTTTTATCTTTAAAATTATATTATATTTAGCATTATATGATAGTATTATTAGGTTTATTATTTTAAATAGAAATCTTAAGATTATTATTTAGACTATTAATATTCTTATAATTTATAGGAAAGGCTTAATATATTACTATAAATTATATCTTAGAGTTAATATTCAATTTATATTAATTAAATACGATGTATCCCTTTTTGAAGATATATTTTATAGACTGATATTTTATTTTGTTATATATAAAATACGTTTTGTTAAAATAGTTATATATAAGAATAAGAGAAATATAAGAATCCTTACTAGATTTAAAATTCTAAAAAACTAAAATAATGAAACCTTTATAACTTTTATTTAAACTATTCAAAATATAAATAATAATAACTTAATTAGATAGTTTAACTTTATCATAAAAAAGATTATTAATAAGTTCTTTAATCTTATTTAAATACTTTTCTATAGATTTAAAATTACTAAAAATAATATTAAAAAGCTTTTTACAAATAAGAAACTTGTTAGAAAAACTAGTTAGTTTATAAAGTCTTTTTAAATAACTAAATATATTAAAAACATTAATATCACTTTTAATAATTCTTAAAGAACTATCTTTATAATTTAACTATATATAACTAAAAGCTTTATAATACTTACTAAGATTAATTAAAGAAATAGATTTAATTAAATCTATAAAAGATATCTTTACTAATAACTAAAACCTTTATACAGATAGACCAAATATTATAATTCTAAGTCTCTTTTAATTTTAAAATAAAATAAGACTTAGAATTACCCATATTCTTCAATAACAACTTAAGAAAGTAAAATAGTTATTTAATAAAAAGTTAATTAAAATCCTAAAGTAGGATTAAAATATTTAGAAACTGACTCTAATAAACTATTATTAACTGAAAAATCAATAATAGTATAACTTAATAGTTAATTAATAATCAACATACCTATAACTTATAATAGTCTAGAGTTTAAATCTCATAAGAAACGCTCTTTTTATAAAAGTCTAAAAAGACCTAAAGTTCTAATTTATAAAAGTTATAATAAACCTAAGATTCTAATTTATAAAAGTCTTAATAAACCTAAAATTCTAATTTATAAAAATCTTAATAAACCTAAAAGCTAGTTTATAAAACATCTTAATATAATTTATAAAAGTTATAATAAACCTAAGATTCTAATTTATAAAAGTCTTAATAAACCTAAAATTCTAATTTATAAAAATCTTAATAAACCTAAAAGCTAGTTTATAAAACATCTTAATAGATTAAAAAGCTAGTTTATAAAGAATCTTAATAGATTTAAAATATAAGAGATTTTCAGCTTCTACTATTTAACTATCTCTTTTACTAGTCTAATAATAACCCTACTATTCCAACTAGTATAATCTCCTTATAGATTTATCTAATATTAAACTGATTAATGAATAAGAGGAGTTAGTTAATTAGTTAAAATAAATATAAAAAGAATAAATTATAAAACTTTATAGAAATAGTTAAAAGAAGTTTTATATAAATAGATAAATAGTAGAAAGCTTAGAATTAATTAGTATAGATTTTGATACAACCTGGANTAATTAGTATAGATTTTGATACAACCTGGATAAGTATTAATAAAGATAAAGATATTAATATTAATAATAAATATAAATAGAGATATAATATAAAGAGAGAAATTAATATAAAGCTAGATTTATAATTTATTAAATTAGTAATAAGTAATTAATAAAACATTAAGAAGGATTAATAACTCTTAATTATTAAAGAATAAATCATTCAGAATAATATCTAAACATAGTATTAATATTAATATTAATAGTAATAATAATAAGAAGTTCTAATTTTATAAGAAGTAGGAAACTTCGTAGTATTAATATTTAAATAGAGTTTATTTTTAGAAAGATGAATCTTATATTATATAGAACTCTTAGCTCCATTACGCTCGAGCTACTAAGTGGTCTATTTACTAAGTATTCTAATATTATAGTTTGATCAATTTAGAGTGTAAATAATTAAGGTAGTATAACTTTAACTCTAATAATTGATTCTCTACAATAAATAGAAAATATAGAGTTATAAGAGTAATAAAGAATACTCAAGCCCTTATTTATTTAAAAAAGGTTATTAGGATAAATATAAGTAATAGCTAAATAGCTAGAACTCTAACGTCTTCAATAAGAATTATATATATAATTGATTGTAAATTCAATATTTACTTACTTTTAGGTATTATCTATACTATTCTAAATATATTATAACTTTTGAATTAATATAATATTACTTATAACTAATTATAACTAATTATAGAAAGTTTAGAAAGTTATTATAAGACTAAAGAAAGCTAATTAGTATTTAAACATATTATAATATATATTTATAAATCAAAATTAACCCTACTCGACATAGTAGTTTAACATCTAGCTAGGTTTTACTATTTTATAGTAAGAGTAGTAGGTTCGAATCCTATAGTAGGCAACTGCGACTAGTATTCCTATTAGTTATATAAATTATATAGTAACTACTACTAGCTATCAGCTCTTACTATTAACTATTAACAACTAGTAACTATTAATAGCTAGTAATAAATACTACTAATTAGTTAGTATTAATATTATAATCTTATTATAATTCTTAATAGAATAATTATAATAGATAGGCTTATACCTTCCCTATTAATTACTTATTATACTAATTAATTATATTTACTACTTAAGGTTTCCTCTATTTAAATAGTTCTTTAGTACTAGTAGTATCTAGAGGGTAAATAAAATAAAAGCTAACTATTAGATATAGCTTCCTTTAAAGAATTCCCGAGAAGTATATAACTTTAAATAGATCAAAGACCTTCAATACAACTACAATAAATTAAGAATAAAGTATTATATTTCTATAGAAGTTAATAAGAAGGCTTTTTAAACATATATAAGTTTTAATATGAAGGTCTAAAGGGTTTTCTTTTTATTCTTCTTAGAATTTTTAATTATAATATTTTAAAAAGTAGTACTTTATCCATTAGAGAGATATAACTATTAATATTTATTATTTTTAAAGTATATTTTATACAGTAAGTTATTAATTTAAATTATAAATTATAAATAAAAATATTTAAATATTTAAAGTAATATTTGAAAGTCTAATATTTTGATTTAATTGAAAATACCCTAGTTTATTTATAATATAAAATATTAAGCTTGAAGTAATAATTATAAAGAATATAAATCTTTATTTTAAATATACTATATAAGTTTCTATTATAATTTATATTCTTATTATATAACTTTATAAAATTTATAATATATTGAATTGAAATATAATTAAAAAGAATAATAGAAGTAATATATAAAGAATATTTAAATTACCTTAGAGATTATAAGTTTTTATACTTATAATATATTTCTTATATATATAGAGGCTTTAAATTAAAAAGGCTATATATTAATAAGACTAATAAGAAAAACTCGAATAATAATAGTAGTATTAGTAGTATAAACACTAACTAGTTACATGACTACTATCTTTCTTTAACTATTTATAAAAAAGCTAAAGTAAATTTAACTTTTTAAATTTTAAATTTAGCTCTATAGAGGGGTAATATAATCTTTTATTCTATTTCTATAAAGTTACTAAGTCATTCAAAAGATTTCTTGAGGTTTTATTCAAAGTTATTATAATATTTACTAATTTTAACTATCTCTTTAAATATTTATAGAAAACATAGATCTTATTAAACAATTTAATATAATTTATTAAAAATACTTTTATTACTTATATTAATTTTAATACTATAAAAGAAGGAGTAATTATAGAAATAGTAGGCAATTTAAATATCAATAAGTTGCCAAATTATTATAGATTACTCTTTGAAGTTATTTTTAAATATCTAAAAGAACTTATAGTTATATAGATCTAAGTAGTTCTAGAATACTATTTAATATACTAAATAAGATAAGACTATATTAGTATTCTTATGTATAATATTCTTATAATTAATATTTTAAATCTGTCTCAATAGTATTAAATTTAAATATTGATAGGCCTTTATAAATATAGAAACTCTATATAGTTTTATTATAATTATTAAAAGAGTATCTAGAGTAAATATTTCTTTAGGAATTAGTAATTTAAATATTATTATAAAGATTAGAGTATTATAAAAGACTAAAGGGACTTTTTAAGAAGTTATATAGGTTTCTTATAATTAGGAGGCTAGGGATACTATAATGTCTAATACTATAAAAGTCTAGTAGTATACTAAAAGTATTGTTATATTAATCAAATATACTTTAGTAAGTAGTAATTAAAGATATATATCTATTTTTTTAAAAGTTCTATAGAGAATGCTTTAATTTAATTAGAGTGATGGTTTTAATTAAACATTATTATTTAAGTTTTATAAAAGTCTTTTCAAAATATTAGTATATTATTTCAAGTTCCTTAGTTAGAATTTCAAAGTAGGGAGAATTTGAGGTATCTAAGTAGTAGTTTTTATAATCTTTTATTTTATATAAATTTTAAGAGTAGTTCTTTATAGCTACTTCTTTTATTGTAATAAGTCTTACTGATTTATAATATAATAGTAATAGAAGGATTAACTATTAATTAATATTAACCTTTCTAGAGAGTAATATATATCATATATAATCTTACTATATAAGTATAAAGTAGTATTCTAATTATCTATTACTATCTTTATTATATTATATAGTATATAGTACTATATAAAGCTCTAGATCTATAGTATAGTAATTACTTACTAATTACTATATATTAAGCTATAGTTAGTACTAGATATCTCATACCTATAACTAGTAAGGCATATAAAATATACTACTATTTATATATAGTAATGTATGCAGTTACTATATGCCCTATAGCATGGCGCAACCAATAATATTCTTGACTTTTTAAGTTCTTAAAACTATTAAAAACATATAAGTTTCTAGATATCTTTACAGAATATATAATATTTTTATATAAACTTCTTCAATAGCATCTGTTAGAAATTATTAATCTTGTTTATAATTTATTTTTATACAAGAAAACGAAATAGATATTTTAAAGCCTTATTAGTACTATTCAGGTTTTAGAAACTTACTTAAATATTACTTTTAAAAGATTCTAAAAAGAAGCTTTAGTAAATAATTATCTTAAAATTAAAGTGATCTTATAAATTATAAAGCTTAGTTTCTATTTAAAAAGTATTATATTAAGTAAGCTATTAATTAGTTCTTTTGAAAACTAGACAAAGTATTTTTAATAAATCTTTTAATATTTAAGATATATCAAATTATTACAATATATATTTTTATTTGATTACTTTTGCTCTATACCTGGAATAGTATCTAAGCTCTTTATTCTATATATAGATTCAACTAAAAAGTTTACCTAATAATAATATTTATATCAATACCAGCTTATAACTAGTTAGAATAGCAATAAAATTACATATTATTATAAATCATTATACCCCTAGTTCTAATATTTAACCTTATAGTAGTAGAAAACCTCATAGTAATAATTTATATACAAAAAACCTTATCAAAACTAAAACTTAATATATATAGCTAAAAGTAACTACTAGGGTTATAAAACTAAGAATTTTTTAAACTTCTTAAAACTAAAATAGAATAGAAGACATATGAAAACTAAGTATTCTATAACCTATTACTTTTCTATATCTTTTATAATAAATTTGAAATTCTCTTAAGATCTATATAATTATCTATAAAGAGAAAAATATAACATAAATATAGTGAAATTTACTTATAATTCCTATCGGTAAAACTATTAGTTTATTATGTCAAATTCTAATAGAATTATCCTCAAAACTATAATTAATAAGTAATTTATAAATACTTAAAAATTATTTATCTAGTTATCTTATAGATTACTATACTAAACTAAAAGATTTAAAGATTAAATATTAATTAAATAATACTTCAATATTAATATATTACTATAGTACTAATTACTAGATATTTCAAAGTATTATAATAATATAATTATAAGAATTTCAAAAGTTATTAAGTTATACTAGAAGTATTTATATTGATATAAGTATTGTTGATATATTAGCTCTATTTAGCTTATTAAGATTATTTGCTAATAGGAATAAGTTAAATCTTATTATATTTATATAGAGATTATAAGTCAGTTTATATTGATAGTAAAGAACTTTTATATTAATAGTATAAAGTTGTATTTGAAAAATAAGTAAAACTAAATCTATGATAAGAATATTAAAGTTAAGGATATTAAGGTTATAATAAGTATTTAAATAGAACACTTATAGTTAGTAGTGATTAAATATCTCGAGATATTTGAATTATATATAGCTATAAAGGTATAAAGGTATAAGAGTATAAGGGTAGAAAGATATAAAAGTATAAGATTATTATTAAAAGAGTTATTAGTTATTTATTATTAAAAAGTTAATATAAAGTAAGTATACTAGCTATTGTAACTATAAGCAGTTTAGCTTTGGATTAACTAAGGACTAGCTATAGTAGTTAGTAAGGAAATAGAAAAACTAAAATTATACTTTAAAGGATAATATATCTACTAATAGTTATAGTAAAGAGCGAGCTATCAGTCCCTCCTATATATTATATATAGCTAGATTTAATTAAATATATTATATAAAACTCTATTTTAAATAGTTTGAATAAAGTAAAGCCTATAGAGATAGTACTAATACCTGAGGTTTAATTAATACAAACTCAGCCTCTCGAGCATATTATCCCTGACACTTTATTTTTTAGTAGTTTAAATCAGGCAAAGCCTATAGAGACAGCGCCAGCGTCTGAGGTTTAACTAGTACAAACTCTGCCTCTCGAGCGTATTATTCCCAACACATAGAGCAAGCTATTGCACATAATTAGGAGGCAAAATCTAATATATATTATCTATAACTTAATATAGCCACACGCACCGCATGAGGTTCTATTTCAAGTAGTTTAAATAAAGTGAGGCCTATAGAAATAATACTAACGTCTAAGGTTTATCTAGTATAAATTCTACTCCTTAAGTATATTATTCCTAATATATCCCTCCAACTTTAAAAGCTCTATTTATAAACTAGCTATTTTAAATAATACTAAATAAACCTTCTATTTATATCTTATAAAAAGCTCCTTCTATTATTCTATTATTTTTATTAAACTTCTATTCCTATAGTAAGAAGAATAATACTATTTATAAATTATTTAAATACTTCTTATTTAACTAGAAAATACTTCTAATACTTCTAAAACTTTATTAGGATTTATAATTATTAGAAGTACTTCTTAAAGTTCTTCTTATTATAATTGTAAATAGTTTAATTAATTTATTATATTAATCTAAATAATAAAAATATCAAACTAGTAATTCTAGAGAAGCTTTATAAAACTATTAATTATAGGATTTCTTAAAAGTATATATTTAATCTTAAAATACTTTTACTAGACTTCTTATTATAACTAATAGTTGTGAATATTTATATATTATAATTTTATATATAATTATATAATTTTAATAATTATAAGATATATTATTTACTAGTTATTCTATTAGATTTAAATAGCTAGATAAAGTTTATATATCTCATTTTTACTAAATATATTTATTATAAGGTCTATTCAGAATATAATAATAAGATAATTAGTAAAAATAGCTTCTTAAGTAGCTTGAAATAATACTAAAAGCTCTAGTTCTATTATTAAAGTAATAATAATATCTTATTTATTAACTTATTATATTATGAAGCTTTTAAAGAAATATTATATATATTTAAGAGTTTTTTAATTTATTATTATTATCGATAAAACTAGTATTTATAGTAAATATAAGGCTATTAAATAAACTATTAATCTTATAATTAAATTTAAAATAGAAGTTCTTTATCTTATTAAAATATTATATTATTTATTTAGTTTTTATATAGTAATTATCTAAAGAGTTATAGTTAAAATATAATTATTAACTTACTATATAAATAATATCTAATCTGATTATAACTATAATATAATTTATAAAGCTAATATCTTATTAGTAATATTTAATTTTTATATAAGAAGTTTAATTATATTATAATAGGAGTTCTTTAGTTCTTAGAGGGATTTCAAGATATTTAATATACTAGATATATTTTATAAGATATTTAAGAAGTATTTTAATATATACTATTTATAAAAACTATAGTTATTATACTACTTAATTTTAAATAACTTTAATATTAAGAAACTACTATAGATTTTTACTTCTCTTAAAGTAATACTTCTTTTAAAGATTTACTAATAATCTAAATACTTTAGATATATCTTCTAAAGAGAATAAGAATATATAATTATTAATATAAAAGAAGAAGATAATATACTTCTTAAATGAATAATACAATTCTCTTATAATAAGTTTAAAATTAAAATACTTAAAACTTACTTTTAAGTAGTATTATTAGAAGAAAGAGGACTTTTAAAAACCATAAAATATTTTAT
>QAPG01001110.1:0-11077 GCA_004366825.1 Colletotrichum spinosum
AATTATATATATTACTATATATATAGTAGTATACCTTTTATATCTTATTAGTATTAAGTACTAAGTACTTAGTACTAGCTATAGCTAAAGGTATAATAGTTAGTAAGTAATTACTATACTATAGATCTAGAGCTTTATATAGTACTACGTATTATATAATATAATAATAATAATAACGAATAACTAGAATACTAGTTTGCACCTGTACAGTAAGATTATATATAGTGTATATTACCCTTTAGATTAATTAATAAGTATATTAAGAAGTACTTCTCCAAGATTCCAACTTCTTTCTAAATAATATTTAGAAATATAAATATATATTTATAAGTCTAAAAGAGTAGTTTTATTTATTCTTTTTTTATTATATGTTTTATAAAAAAGCTTAATTACCTAGCCTTAAGATCTAAAATCTCAGATCTGAAATTATAACCTTTATTTTTAAAGCAAGAAAGCTATAGGTTAGAGAAAGTAGTACTTTATTCTACTATTTCTACTATTTTAAATAGTTAAAAAAACTAGCTCTAGATTTTAATAATTAGAATATTCTATTTCTTCTTTAAGTTAGATATAACTATTTATTTTATTAAAAGGATTAAATATTTAGAAAGATATAATAAGAAATAATAAGTATAATAGGAAAAAGTTTTATTTATATTTATAAATCTATTTTATATTCTTTATTTCTTTCACTCTAGTATTTCTTTTATTAAACCAAAGCTTAATCAAGAGTTCCCTATTTAGTAGTTTTAATTCTTTATTATACTTTAATATCCCTCTAGATATAAAAGAATAATTCACCCTAAGGAAATCAAAGAAGAAGATTATATATAACAAAATAAGTAGTATATATAGAGATAGTATTAGGAATATAGTATAATATCTTCTATTGGGAAAACATAATATTAAGAAGCTAATTAAAGTTAATATAAATTACTATGAATAACTCAGTTTGTTTAAAACTCTAAGCGATTTTAGATTGAAAAATAGGAAAACTATTATACTTACTACTTAGCTAATAATCTTTATTAATATATATCTAATTATAATCCTATTACTATTAGACTTTAATATATTTAAAACTATAAGTCTCTTAAGTTTTATAGAAGAAGTAGTTAGTATAAAGAATTCTAAGAAAATATATATTTAAAATAGGATTTATAGACCTAGAAGCTAGTTTTATTATTATATATAATATATACTTACTCCTTATAATAGCTAGAAAATACTATATTCTAATTATTATATTTTTAGATAAAGAAACTATATGTAGTAATTAGATAATTAATAATCTTTTAAATCTACTAACTATTAAGATAAGTAATAGTTTGATAAATAAAAGCTCTATAGTAGAATATGAATATCTTATAGTATATAAATAGACTTTTTTATAATCTTATAAACTTATAAAAGTATACTAGAAAGTTACTTATATAACTTAAAGCTCTTTATAAATTTAGAATTATAGTATATATACTACTTCAAAATACCCACTTTAAAAGATATTAATATATAGAAATATAAGATTTATAACTATTTAATAAATAGGTTAACTAATAAGAAGAAATAGGAAAGACATAAGTAGCTTATAGTTAACTTAACTAAAAAGATTAAGATTTATAAATATATATTACTTACTACTTTCTTTTATATAAATAGACTAATATTATAAATTAAATAAAAAGAACTAAATTTTCTAAGTTATTAAGAATAAGAAATATCAATATTCTTATTTAAGATAAAGTAATTATATTAAATTATAATAAAAGAAGATTATTTATAGATAAATTAAAATAATAGTTAGTAGGTTATAAATAAAAGGAAGAGAAAATAATTAATAAGATATAAGTTAGAAGAAGTATTTTTATACTTCTAGTTATAAGGAATATATAGTTATAATTAAAATAATACTTAAAAATCCTACTAATTATAAATAAAAACTCTTTTATCTAAAACATTAGCTATACCTCTTAAGTAAATTAATTAAAAGCTATATATTTATAAACTTAGAGTTATTTAAATAAAGACTTTTACTTTTTAATAGGATTTTAATTCTTTCCTCAATATATTAGTAGATATATCCTAGCTTTTATAAATTTAAATAAGACTTTTATTTTAATAGATACTTTTTCTAAAGAAAGTGTTATTCAGTTTGTAGTTTAAATCTATAAATACTCCTCTTATCATCTAAATAATCCTCCTTCATACTTAATACTACTTAATAAAGATCTTATTTAATATTATAATAAGTCTAATAGAGTCTCCTACTCCTAATAGTCTATATATTTTAAATAGTAACTAGTATTATTAGTAGAATATAAAACTAGGAATTTTATATTTATTCCTAAACCTATAGAATAAGATAAATCTACTTCTAAAAATACCTTCTAGAAGCTATTTCTACTAAGTATACCTAAAAGATTATAATAACTATTTTCCGCTTCATATAACTATATATAATAAGTAGCCTATAGACTCTAATATTAATACTAAACTATTATAAAAGTAACTTCTATACTAGCTTAAGTTAAAAAAACTAATAATAATAGAATATTTACTTAGCTACTTCTATATTATAGTTATCAGAAATAACTATACTATAAATTAAAAAAGTCTTATAAAATATCTAACTAAATTATATAACCTTATTAACTAGTTAGAATAATAAGAAGTACTAATTTAAAGAATTTAATCAATAGGTTTTACTTAAATTATATAGAATTATATAGTAGATATTTTAGTCTACTATATGAATATTAATAATAACTCTAAAGAAGAAGTTAAATAATATAATTAGTAATATGAAAAAGCGTATTTAATGTTCCTATTCTTCTTATATAGGCAGAATAGTATTATAATCTAAATAGGTCTCCTAATAGACTAAAAATAAACCTATATATAGTATTATAATATATAGGAAGTCAATTAGTATAATAAAAACGAGTTTATTAATACCTTAAGATTTATAGACTTATATATAAGAAGAAGTAAAAAAGAATTATAGTATTCAATAACTTAATAAACTCAGATTATACTAGCTATAAATTACTCTAAATAGGTATTACTACTAATACTCCTTAACTAGATATAATAAGTCCTTATTATAACTAAAATCTTAATAAAAGATATAACTATAAATAAATATTATCTAACTAGTAAGTTAAACTTACCTATAGGTTTTATAGTTTATTACTATCTAGTAAAGTATTTTTACTAAATAGAGTAATATAAAAAGTATAAGAAGTAGATTATTAAGATAATAATAAGGTAGATAAGACGAACTAGATACTAAGAATATAATATGACTTCTTTAAATACTTTAAAATTAATATTATAAAGAAATACCTACTTACTATAATATTACAAATAGTTTCTAGTTTCATACTAGTAAATTAGATATTAATAATACTCAAGCCTTTAGTAATATATTTATAAATCTATCTACCTTATATTAAACTTAATCTTTTCATAAAAGTAACCATAAATACTATCTAAAATACTACTTATAGAAATATTCTTTTTAAAGCTAGAATTAGGAAAGCTCTATAAATAGCTATAGGAAACTATATATAACAAAATTAGATTATAGAGAAATCGCTTTATTTAATCTATAGCTTTTATAACTAAAAGGCTAATAGGAAATCCTACTTTAGTAAAACTAATTAGCTACGAATTATAATTAATATATTAAATAAAGAATTTAGATTAATATGAGATAATAAGTATATTTTTTTAGTAGAAGACTAATATATTAATAGTAAGTCTATATAAAACTATTTCCTAAATTACTATAATGTAAACTTAAGAATTAATTAATAGGACTTAGCTATATAGTAAAAAATAGTTAAATTAGAAGTTAACTTCTATAATATTAAAAGTATATTATAAATAGCTAAATATCTAGACTCTTAAAAACTTAATATATTTCTCTATTTAAATCTATAAAATAGTCCTACTACTTACTACATACCTAGAGAAGCGAATCTATAGTATATTAAGAGTAGTTATAATACTAATAGTAATCTATTTAAATATAAATAGAAACTAATAAATAACCTATTAATAAACTTATAAGAAGTAGATACTACTATATTCCTTATTAATAATAGTAATATCTACTAGGTTAATCTTATAATTAACTAAATAATAAGAAGAATCTATTATTCTAACTCTATATAAGAAGACTTTAGTAATAACTACTTTCTCAAAATAGTAGAATAATCATTATAATTCTATATTAATATTAATACTTCGCTTAATATAATTAAATTACTTCAAGCTAATACTTAAATTATACTAATAGAACTTTAGTATAACTAGTTTACCTATAGCTTTTAAACTATAGAATAATCTAGAATATTTATTTATAATAAGATACTTAATATTATAAATTTACTATAAGTTCCAATAGATGTATAATATAGGTATTAAGATAAGATTCCTTTAGTCTTATATTAAAAATTAATAATAAATAAGTTCTTTAGATTTTATAATAATATTTATAAGAACTTACTAATACAGAGAGTAATCTAAACTTATAAAAACTATAAGATAATTAGTTACTTTTTACCTATCTTTAATAGTAACCTAATAGATATACTAGAAAGATATTTATAAAACTAATTATAAGTCAGACAATTATTATAATAATAACTAAAAATATTAAAATCTAAGAAGTTTACACTAAAACCTTAGAAGATATTATAAAATAAGACTTATTAAGTCAGCCTAACCTTAATATAAATACTATACTAAAGCTCTTAGAATAAGCTATAAATATATATTCTATTAAACCTTATTCTTTTAATATTTATTTACTAAGTTCTTTTAATACTACTTCTATACTCTTAAGATAATATACTACTATATATTAATTATCCTAAGCTATATAATTATATATACCTTTCTAATTCTATAAAAAAGTAATTTATAGGCTAGTAAATTAATTATTAGGTTTAGATTAAGTAAAATACCCTAGTAGGATTAGTAATCTATATATTTTCACAACTTCTAGTATAAAAAGACTAGCTATAATTTAATAAAAAACTAGTCTAAGATAATTTTCAATAGGCTAATAATAAGTAAGTAAAGTTAGCTAGTAGAAATAAGATTAGAAATAGAAAGAATCTTAAGTAGCTAGGCTAAAAGTAATTATAATAATATAAATAGATTTAATATTAAGTTAAATTTATTATATCAAACTTTTAATAAGTCTCAAAGGAGGATTATAATAAACTTAGGCCTAAGGCTTTTTTTATTATATAAGTAATATATATATATAAACTATAGATTTATATCTATAGTATTTATCTCATGAATAATAGTAAGAAAGACAGAATTTATATACTACTCTACTTTTTAGATTCTAAAGTACTACTTTTGTAATTAAAGTACTTTTTATACTATAGATCTATAAATATAGCGCTTTCTATTTAATATACTTTTCTAGATTTTCCCCCCTATTTTCTATTACTATTAGACTAAGTTTAGGGGAAGTTATTTTATTTGTTTGTTTTAGTTATTCCAGCCTAAGCGGCTGGCGCCTATTTCAATAGTAATATTAATATTAAAGTATTTTATTTATATATCTAAAGATTTATATTATTATATATCGTTATATTAAAAGTCATTAATCTATTGAAAGATATATACTTCTTAGGAATCCTTTAAAAGAAGCTATATCTAATAGTCAGCACCTACTTTATATCCCCTATAGATACTACTAGTACTAAAGAACTATTTAAATATAAGAAACTTTAAATAGTAAATATAGTTAGTTAATATAATTACTAATAGATATAGAAGGTATATTGTAAAGAGAAAGTATAAACTTATATTTATTATAATGACTTTTTTTAAAAATCGTAATAACTTATTATGTAATACTAATACTAACTAGCTAGTAACTATTACTAACCATTAATAGTTACTAACTATTAATAATTAGTAGTAAGAGCTAGCTAGTAGTAATTACTATATCTAGTTTATATAATTAGAAAGTCTATAACTATTTGTTGTATTTACTTACTGTAGGATTCGAACCTACTACTCTTACTATAAAACGGTAAAAGCTAGTTAGATGTTAAACTACTATGTCAAGCGGGTTCATCTTATTATACAGATTTAATTTAATCACTAATATTAATATTTTTAGATTCTTAAAATATAGAAATTATAGATAGTTATATAGAGCTTTAGATTTCTCTATAAGGTTTATAATATTTCTTATGTAAAACATTTTAGTAGTATCTATTAGGAGTTATTAATCTTCTTTAAAGTCTATTTCTATAGAGATAGAGCTTTGAAGAATATTTAATTTAGATATTTTAAAAGTTTATTAATATTTCTTAATTTTAGAAACTTATTTAAAAGAGATTTTAAAGGAGGTTTTAAAAAGAGGTTTTAATAAATAGTTACCTTAAGATTAAAGTAATCTTATAGATTGTAGGATTTAGCTTCTATTTAAAAAGTATTATATTAAATAAGTTACTAATTAGGTCCCTTGAGGATTGAAAGAAGGGTATTTTTACTAGACATCTTAATATTGAAAATATATTAAGCTATCATAATATATACCTTTAGCTTAATAGCCTTTTAGTAGTATAAGACTTTTAATTATTATAAATAATTAGAAAGTAAATATCTTATATATATTATATATAACTAAATTGAGTTATATATATTACGGCAAGTTTTATTTTAAATAGTTTAAATAGAATGAGATTTGTAGAGATAGCGCTAGTGCTTAAGGTTTAGCTAATATGAATTCTACTTCTCAGGTGTGTTATTTCTAATATATATAGGGGTTATAATTGACTATTTAGTATAATATAAAGCCTGTAGTTAACTGATTGATAAGATATCTAATTAATCTAATATAGTTAAGTAGTTTATACTATAGGTATAATTTCTTAAGGAGACTTACTTTTCTGGAAGTTAAAAGTTTGATTTCTAGTCAGCCTTTTATTTAGCTTACTGTTTCAAATAATGTATATAAATAAATATATATTTATATAAGTAGTAATTATATAAGTATCAGCTAGAATAATAATAATCTGTGTTTCTATTAATAAGAAATCATTTCGGTATGATATAGGAATAAGAATTGACTGTTTGAAATAAACGATTGGCTGTATCTAATTAGTTGATTGATAAAAGTGGGTTAGATATCTGATTGGCTAAGTATGTTGAATTATACTGGTTATAAAAATAAGAGCAAATAATAGACTATTATATATTAATTGACTATTCTTTAAAATATAAGTTAATAGTGATTATGAATAATAATAATAATAACAATAATAATAATAATAATAATAATAATAGTAATAATAATAACAATAACAATAATAATAATAATAATAATAATAATAATAATAATAATATAAACCTTTGAAAATTCATTGATAATTATAAGAATTACAGCTGTTTTTATAAATGCTTAAAAGCGCTAGTTTTATATATAGGTAACTTTACTACTTTTCCTAACGCTTTCAAAGTATTCGAAGCTATAGTTGACTTTAATATATTATTAAAAATTAAGTTATTTGTTGAATTAAAAGTAAAATCAAAATATCCAAGACAAATCAAGTATTTAGAAGTAGGATATTCAAAGATGTTTATAAATACTTTAATATATCTTAGAAGTAATCTATTAAATATCTAAAAAGAAAAATATATTAAAGTCTAGCATAGACGTTATTATAAGCTAATAGTAGGGAAGGTACAACTTAAGAGTAAATATGTTATACTAATTTAGAAATCTAAAGTAACTATAACTATAGTTATTAATATGAAGTAAATTAAGATATAAGTCTTAGATAGAAGCTTAAAACTCTCTATATAGAGCTAAAGACGGTTGAAACAAATTTTTAATTTAGAAGTAATAGTTATATATATATATATATAGATCTGAGGACTAAATTGTTAGAGAAGAAACCTAATATTATAACTTATTAGAACTATAAGACTAGATGATACCTTATAAAATACCTTGTAATTACAAAACCTTTAGATATATCAAAATATAGAAATAATAGGGATTTTACTTAATATAGAAGAGCTATAATATAAGTTATATAGAGATAATAATAAGATAATTACTCTATATATAAGGGTAATTAGCAATTACTTTTTAGCAAAATGATACGTCGTAATTACCAATTTAAGAATTAGTAATTATCTAGCAAAAGACTTACCTTAAGAATTCATATATAGAATAAACTTAAGTCTACTTGAGATTAGATTTTTATAGCTATTTAGTAATTAACTTATAAATCTTACTAAAGATTCCTAGCCTTATCCCTTAAAACTCTTATTAGATTTATATCTAATTATTATACTCTTGAAAGTTTAATCTTATTAGTGTGATAATAATACTATTACTATTATATTATAGGTTTAACTTATCACTAATAGACTTATTTCAAGTAGACTTAGGGTTAGTTGTAATATTTATATAGCTATATGTATTTTATTATATATCTTTCTAAGTATTAGATGTCATTAATAATTAGGAAAAGCTATTTTTAGTAGGTTTCTAAATATAAAAAGTATTTGATATATTTAAATAACGATATAATATAACTTCTTTAAAATAAAAGTAATAAAGCTTTCAAACTATATAATAAGAATCATAAAGCCCTCTAGCTTTTAAACAAGATAATAGTCTATTGTCTCTATAAATATAATAATTCTAAATAACTTATACTATTAAAAAATAGGCTTCCCTAACCCTTTTGATATCTAAGAAATAGGGGGTTTTAAATGTAGTCTTAGAAGTATCTCTAGTATTCTGTAAAATACTGTTGCTTTTTTGGTTTACTTTGAAGATACGTCGCTCTTTGAAATTACTACTAACTTAAGATTAAGGCTTAAAAATATGGTATATAAGATATACCTAGTATGCTAAATGAAATCATAGAATTTACTTCTTTTTAAAATACCTCCTATTTATTATAATCCTTATACTTCATATATCTTATCTTACTAAAGGTATAGAAGTACTGTTCTAGGTATTTAATTCTAATAAGAGCTAGAATTTAACTATTAAGCAATTCATATCTTATTTCAATATATAAAGCTTATTCACATAATAGCTTAGAAGCTATATTCAGGTGATAACTAATTATTAATACATTAAGCACTAATTACTGAAGCTATGATAAAGGAATAGACCTTTAACTCTTTCCAGACTGTTAAGATTAGTCTTTTAAAGTCAGATTCACTATTTCAGATATAAAGTCTAAATAATATTATCTGAAATCTTAACTTTACTATAGTACTAATTAAATCAAAGTCTTATATAGACTTTCAAGCCTTCCCTGTTCCCCTATATATATTAAATAATATATAATATATCTTAAAAGAAAGATTCAGTTTTTATTCAAGAGTTTCAACTACTACAAACTAAGTCTACCATAGCTGAAGAAATAATATTTTAAATAATAGCAAATTTATATATAAGTAAGACAAAGAAATAAGAATAGAATCAAATTGAAAAGGGAGAAATAACTAGCCTAATAGTATAGTAAGAAAAATAAAGGCACCATAAAGGTATCCTTGAGAAATTAATAGCTTCTAAGGTCAAAAGAGATAAGTATACATATTTCAAAATAGATAATACTATATATATATATTAGAAGAATTAAAAAGGATTCTTATACATATAGGCTATTCCACCCTTTAATAAAAGACAATTAATAAAGTTATCTATAGACTATTGAAATAATAAAAGAGAAATTAAAATACTTAAAAATACTAAAGAATACGATAAAGCTAGACTTATAATTATAATAAAATAAACAAGCCAGCCAGAGGAGCCTTAGACGCTATATAGAAAGTAGATAAGGAAGTAAAATAGCTTATAATAGAATGACTGAAATGCGGGAAAAACAAGATAATTAAACATATAAAACGTCGCTTTACGGCGTAGCCTATAGGGTAGTAATATGGCCTATATAGCTATATTTATTGCATTATACTATTATCGTTATAATATATATTATACTACAACTATAATATATAAACTAAAGTATAATACACAATATAACACTTATTATAATATAGTTATAGTATATTGAGTAGAATGACTATAATATATATAGCTTTAACTACTTCTAGTTATTAGGATAGATAGATAAATAAGTAGATTAATAGTTAAGTTATTACTATAGATTATTATATAATTAAGAGATATATCAAATTATAAAGGTAGCTTTCTCAAAATAGAGAGTTAGTCTAAATATTCTAAATAGTAATAATTATATAGAGGAGGAAATAGTAAGTTAATTAGTAGTATAATTAATTATTTCTAACCTTATGATAAATTCCTTAAAGATTTCTCTCTATAATATAACTTCATTTTTAATATAGAGATTAAATATTACTAATAAATACTAAGTCTTACTAATTATATTAGAATTATAATAAGACTTAATACTACTTATAGAGTAACTTAACTATTCTACTTTATTTAATTCTTTTAAATAATTATAATATAGAGACTAAAATAATATTATAATATCTTAATAAAATATTATAATAAACAAATAACATGGTATATAGTTTGAATATAGGTTTTTAAAAGGTATAATTTATTTAAGCTAGAGTGAAGCGTTTGAATATATATAAATAGAGCGGTTAAGCTTTATATCAACTAGTATAACTACATAGTAGCCTTAGTATTATATTTATTCTTATATACCCCCCTCGCAGTAGAGCTACTAGAGATACCTTCAAATCCCAAGCAATATATTATTATAAATAAAATAGGATAAATAGTATTTAAAATAATCTTTTCAGCGTTTAAATAAAAGAAATTATTTATTATAATAAACTTATTATACTTTATTATATATTTAACCGTTTTTATAGGTATTAGTAGGAGTACTTAGCTAGCTACTTCTAAAATTAATAATTATATTTTATTTTAATATACTAAAACAATCCCCTTATTATTTTATATTACTATTTTTCTTTTTTTCTTACTAATATTAATATTTTCAATAGTTACCTTCTTATATTTATAAGTAATATGTTTATTAATATAGATCCTATATATTAAATTTCAAATAAA
>QAPG01001111.1:0-11128 GCA_004366825.1 Colletotrichum spinosum
GAAGAACTATTATTATTATTAAAGAATACTACTTAAATAAATATTAGAAAGTTATTATTAATAGTAGTATTAACTTATATTCAAATTATATTATAATATTTCTTTATATCTTTATGATTAGATTCTTTAACTATTTAAAACTTAAGATCTACTATATAGTAATTGAAAATCTCCTTAGCATTAGAAATAAAGAATTTAATATTTATAATTCTTTATTAAATAGTATTTTCTCAAATAACTTATTTATTAAAGTTTAGTAGATTAATTAGTTTTAAAATATTAAAATCTAATTTAATATTTAGATTGAGATACTTCTAGATATCTTAGCTAGTTATATAGAATTATTATATAATATATTAATAACTAGAATTAGAGCTATTAAATAGCTTTACTATTATATTAAAACTATTAGTAGTTAAATATATTACTTCTAAATAATTTATTAAAGAATAAATAAGATAGATTAAAAAGGACTTTCTTTATATTAATTAATTAAGAGTAATTAAGAGATAAATTAAATATTATTAGGCTTATAATTATAATAAATAAATAATATAGTATATAGTCTAAATATAAGTTGTTAAAAGGTATAATTTATTCAAATTAGAGTGAAGCGTTTGAATATGTATAAATAGAGTAGTTAGGTTTTATATAAGCCGGTATAGCTATATAGTAGCCTTAGTACTATACTTATTCTTATAATTATTTATTAAGAAGTAGAACTTATTCTAAAAAAAGCTAACTACTATTCCTTAGATTACTTAAGCATTTAACTTATATTCATATATATAGGTAATAATAAATTAGTTTATTTCAACTTCTTACTTATTTATTAATATTCTACTAAGTCTAATAGTAGTAAGTTAATTTAATTAATTAATTAAATTAGAAACTAGTATAGTCTTAATATTATTAAAGTTAAAGTTAGAAACTAAAGTTTAGTTTACTAACTAGAGATTTTACTATATTCTTTAGATAGGTTTACTAAACCTTATTTATTTTATTAAATTAAAACTATTGTATACCAATTGTCTTTTAAGAATTTATTCACAAATGAAGAAATTAGAATTATTATTAATATCTAAAGAAGCTATAAGAATAGTAAGGGTTTTTATAATATCTAGTATTTCCTTAAATAATATATTAATATTATTTTATATACTTTTAATTATAATTCTCCTATTTTCCTATTCTTATACTAGTTTTATATAAGTATTTACTTATTATATTACTTTCTTAATTTCTTCTTTTTAAACATTAACTTTAAAGATAATAAGTTACTACTAGTTTCTAACTTAAGAAGAATATATTTATATAACTCCTTAATTCTAATTAGAAAGAATAGGTATTATAAAGTTATATATTTAAGTTATATATGTATCCTAAGTATTTTTAGTATGACTTATAGTAAGATCGATTAATATTTAAACTAGCTAAATAGAGGAATATATATAATTAATATTTAAAGTAATATTAGTAAGACGACTAAATTATAATATAAGATTCTAAAGTTTAGAATAAATTTCCTAATCTTTATAGAAAAGAGTAGTTTGGATATTAAAATTACTATAGAAAAGTAATCAAAAATAAATAAGAAAGATAAGCTTAGCTAATTTAAAGTTATTAATATAACTAAACTTTTAATCTAAAATATAGTAGTCTTCTAGAATATATTAAAAGGAGGTTTAATTCCTTTAGAAATTGCAATATTTTAGTAATACTAAAAAAGTTATTCATTAGTATTACTCTAAACTTTAAATTAATTATTAATTAACTTAATATACTTACTGATAGATATTTTATTTCTTTAACTTATAGGTATTCTAAAGTAGCTAGGAAATATTAAATTTTTACTTTTCTTACCTACAGAGAATAAATTATATTATAATTCAATATAACATTCGTCTTTTAATTAATTATAATAAGTAATATTCAGTATAGAATATTCATATATTATAATAGAATATAAGGAAAAATAGAATAATATTAAATTTTAAAATATTAATAGATAAGGAAAATATCTATTTTCATCTTATATATTAATAGTAGTATATTTCTAATATCTATTATATTAATAAAAACTTAGAGAATTTCTTATATTATAAAATATATTCTATTTACTTATTTTAATAAGCTATTTAGAGTATAATTATTAAATTGTCTTATTATTATAATAAATTATACATAAAGATATTTATTATAATTTTCTAAAAACAGTATTATAATCTTAAATAATATCTAGTTATTCTTTCTTATTGAATTATTTTAAAATTTTAAAAGGATTTCTTATTCTTAAAGCCTTTTGACTTCCTAAAGATTTCTAAGATATTATACTAGTAATAACCTTTTCTTAAGATTAATTAGAGATATTTTACTTTAGTTTCTTATCTATAGTTTTATTCTTAGTCTTATTAGGCTATTTCTATAGTAAAAATATCTAGGATTAATCTAATAATAATTTCTTATTTTCTTTTAATTTCTTTAGCTAGTTATTCCTTTAAATTTCTTTCTCTTTAAAGTCTTTAACTATTTCTTCTATTTTTATAATACTAATATTTATTTATATATTATAGATATTAGGCTAATCTTTCTATTTAATAAGATATTAGACTTTTGATTTTCCTTTTCTTAATTATGCGACTTCTTTTTCTAAGATTCTTTCTTTTTTATAATATTAAAATAAGTTTTAGAATTCCTATTTTTATATACTATTAAATTCTATAGGTTTAATATATATCACTATTTATTCATATAGACTCCTTATAAAATTAACTATAAGATTTAAATAGATAATTAAAATTACTAGGTAAATATTTATAATTAGTAGTAAATCTAAATAATAAGTAAGTTTTCTAATTCTTTCTAATATTTTAATTAGTCTAATATTTAGATACAATATTTTTACTAATTAATTTCTAAAGAATTAGTAACTTCTTCTAAGTTAAAAATATATATAATCTCTTAGAATAAATACTACTAATTTATATTAATAATTAAAAGTAGTTTTTCTAAGTATCCATATTTATATAAATAAAACAGATATTTTATCCTGAATAATATTATATAACCTAGTTATATTTATATTAGAAAGTAAATTAAAAAAAAAGTTAAGTTTATATTTAAATAAGATTTATATTAAGATCTTAAATATTATATTTATTAAGTTACTATTTAATAAGAATTATATTAATACTTAGAGATTAGTTTATAGTTTCTATAGGTTTTTAAATATAAATATATAGATTATTATTTCTACTATTTAGTTTTTCTCTTTTAATAATCTATAAATCTATAAGTAATATATTATTAAGAAATATAGTTTAATATCTAGACTTTTTTATAACAATCTCTAGAATTCTAATAAGAACTTTAGATTATAATTTAAAATAATTACCTTAAGAATTCCTTAGTTTTTTATATAAAGAAACTAGAGTAAGATATTTACCTAATTAGTAGATATATATACTATATAGCTTAAAATTAATAATATTACTTTAGAAAACTTATTTATTACTATTATTAATAAGTTATATAATAAGAATTTAATAAGTTTCTATAGAGAAAAATTTAAACATACTTCTGAAAATCTAATAACAAAATCTATAGTAATAATATAAAATAATATTAATAAATATAAGATTAATTAGAGTTTTCCTAAGAGTTTTACTTTTAATATTAATAGTAGATTATATATAAAGTAGTATTTAATAAACTATACGATTTTCTATAACTAAATATAAAATTATATATATTAATAGAATATTATATTATATATTTTATATTTCCTAATGATAATTAGATTTATATAAAGTCTTAATAAATTATCTAGCTATCAAACCAGAAATATAAAGTCTTTATTATCTCAAGTATTTAATAAAGTAGAAAGATCTATTATAAATTTCAAAAAATAATATATTTAAATCCTTAAGCTACTATAATTATTTATAGATCTTATTAAATTTTATATTAGTAGTATATAAAGTTTTAAGATTCTATTTAGTAGTTTTATCTAGTCTAACTTTTATTATAATATAGGCTATTTAATTATTCTATATTATATCTAATTCTCTATCTCCTAAAGTTAGTATTTAACTAATTTACATTCTAAATAGTATATTTAAAATAATATTAATATATCTAAGAATATCATAATATTAAAATTAGTATTATGAAAAGTATTGAACTATTAAAATAAGATATAAATTAATTCTTCTTCTATCTATAGTAAAAAGAAATATTTCAACTGTTATACTCAATATCAACATATAGTCTATAAGAATAATTAATAGTATTTTCTTAACTAATTAAATTAATATCTTAATTTTTCAAATAGTCTAGACTAAATAAATAACTTCTAATTCTATTAGCTAGTATTATATTGTAATAGTTATTAATATTTAGTTAATATAAATAATTAGTTAAATTAAAATATATAATATTTATTTTCTAAATTTCTAATAATTTCCTTGGTTTTTATATAGAGAAAAAGGTACTATATCTATATTCTTGAGAAGTATTGACTTAAACAAATAGTATTTACTTTAAATTATAGTGAATTAAAGTAGTTTTAGTAGTAAGTATTATTTTAATATCTTTAAAACTATCTTTTTCTTCTTAAGTTAATTTAAGTATTATTTTGAAATAGTAGTATTTATACTTTTAGCTAGTAGTAATTCCTCATTTATATCTTTAAACTAATAACTTTATTTTCCTATTTTAGAGAAATTTAATTCTAAAAATATATTTCAAGGTAAAATAATATAAATAGCTTATTACTTCTATCTATTTCTCTAAAAATACTAGACTTTTTAAGAATTTAATGTTTTTAAATCTTTATATTCTAATTTTAGTATTAGAAAGTTTAAAACTATTTATTTGAAATCCTAGTAATTTGACTAAAAGGAATTTAATAAAATATTTATCTTTCAAAGATCTTAAGTTTTAATGATTAAATAAGTTAAGAATAATATCTAATTACTAATAGTATTTATTAATAGTTTCTAAAATAATTATAATATTATTGATAAATATTTAGGCGAATTCTTAATATAGTCTGAAGACTTTATCTATAAATCCTTAAATATAAACTAAAGAGTTTCTAAATTTTATTAGTATTACTATAGGTTTTCCTTGTTTTTAATAGTTAATAGCTATTAATTATTCTTAGCAATCTTTAATAATTAATATCTAGTAGAAGTATTATCTAATATTAATTACTATAATAAATGTCTTTCTATAGAGCTTTTATATAATTTTAGATTATAGTAGTATTAGATAAGCGTTTAGGATTATAATTTTATTTATTATTCTAAAATCTATAACTATTCATCTTTGATTCTTTCTATTTACTATTCTCTAAATAATAAAAATTAAAACTCTAAATAATATATAGGAGTTGAATTATTTAAATTATTCTTTTTTATATATTCTATTAAGTTTATTATTTAGAATCTTTAGTCTTTTAGGTTAACTAGATATAAGTATTATACTATTTTTATTTATAGTAGTTATTTATTAGAAATATAGTAATTTCTTTATATTCTTCTATATTAATTTACCTTTTCAATTTCTATAAGATTAAATATTCAGTAGTAATTTTACAGATTCTTTAAATAAGCCTTTTTGAGTAACTATATATAATTACTTTATATAATATAAAGATTATATTATTACTAGAATTAAGTTTTGAATTTAACTTTCAGTTTTAATATAATTTATTTATAATTACTAAATAAGTATCTTTAGTATTAAAATAGTTGGAAAATATATTATTTCATTTTCTTGAAAGTTATATATTATTATTCCCTTATAGAAATTAGTAGAAATATATCTAATTTTCTGATTTTTAGTGATTTTCTAGGTTTCCAATGAATAGTTATATATAATTACTCATAGCTACTAACATATTACTATATAAATTATACTATTATAAATAGATTAAAATATAAGTATATTAGTTTTAATTTTTAAGAAGTATTAATTAGAGTATATACTAAAAGTTTTAGAGGAATTATTAAACTCCTAACTAATTTTACTAAATAGATATTAAATATCTTTTTAATATATACCTTATTATAATTTCAAAATTTTAGTATAATTTAATCTTAATAATTCCTACAGTATTAAGAATATTAATTCTATTAGAAATATGAAATTCTTAATTTAATAAGATTCTAACCTTAAGTTTATTAACTACTTAAATTCTAAAGTTAAGTTTTATAATTTTAAATAAATTATTTATTATTCCTTAGTTAAATAAAGAAGATATAACTTAGCTTATTATTTATAAGATTCTTACTCCTAATAATGATATAGTTAAATCTAGATTGAATTAATAATTAGATATTTAATTTAAAATATCTTTTTAAATAAAATATCTTATAGTTCTAATATTGATATATATATGAAAAAGGTAGTATTTAGTATATTCTATACTTTAATATAAGTATAAGTATTTTTATATAAAGTAGCTAATAGTATAATTACTAAAAGGAGTTTTAATTCTAAAAAGCTATTTTCTTAAGACGTTTTAATCTTCCTTTAATAATCTTAGTAATATTACTCTCTTTCTTTATACTTCATACCTATTAGTTTATTATAAATAAGATATTCTAAAGAAATAAAATAATTATCTTAATATTCTAATAATTCCTAATAGTTACTTAGAATATATTTATAAGAAATAATATTAATATCTTCTATTTAACTTAATTTAAGAATATTATCGTCTAATTCTATAGTTTTATAATTATTATTAGTAGTGTATATATTATATTATTCCTAGGAATTTTCTTTTATTTCTCTCTTAACTTTATAATTAGTATAGTTATTAAAAGTAGAAATTTAAATATCTATAGAATTCTATAATCTATTTTTATAAATAGGATTTAACTTAAGATATTAATTATAAATAACTTTTTCTAATTTAATATCTTAACTTATCTTCTTAGATTACTTATATCTTCTTATAGATTTATTCTATTCTTTTAATAAAAAGGAATCTTATATTAATTAAAAGTTTTCTTTTAGATTAGTTAATAAAATAAGTTATTTTCTCCGTAGTATATTATAATTAATTAAACTAGTTTAATCTAAGTAATAATTATATTACAAAACCTAATTATATTTTATATTATTAATCTATTTAATAATTTATCTAATCTATAGTATTCTCAATCTTTTTATACTATTTTTATATAAATCTTCTTCCTAAGTCTTTCTATTTTCTAAAAGTTATATTTCTTATCTATCTATTTTAATAATCTATTATAAATTCAATCTACTTATCTTTTTTAATAATTAGTTTAAATCTTAAGATTTCTATAATTAAATTAAGGTCTAATTTATTATAGATTATTCTAAAAGTTTCAAATTTATAGTATTATACCTAATTTATAAGACTTATAATTTTAATAGTAAATATCTTAAGATTTAGTTTATTATAAATATTATCTATCGTATAATAAATTTTCTTAAGTTCTTATTCTACTATTTAAATAAGAACTTTAAATCTAACTTTAAATAAGATAATCTAATTATTAAAACTATATTAATAGTATTAGAATATTTCTTATTATTTATTAATTAGGTTTATTATATATTAATTATAAATTATTCTATAGAAATATTAAGATATATGCTTAATAAATACTAAATAGTAGTAATTAGAATTTCGTATATAGAGTTTGATTACTTTAATAAAGTATTTAATATTTATATAAATCTTTTTAATATTTCCTATATAAAATTCTCTAGACAAATTGTATTAATTAGGAAAGTTTAAAAAATCTAATTTCCTCTAATTTAAATTTATAATTCTATAGTAATTCCTTAAGATTACTATTTAATACGTTAATTCTTAAATTACTTTCTTCTTTTACTATAAGTAATAAATAGGACTTTAGTAGTAATCCTAAAGGGTTATTATTTAATCTTTTATTTTATCCTAATTATAATATTCTATATATTTAATAAGGTATAGTTAATAGTCTTGAGTAATTATTTAGATTTAAAAGTAGATTTAGTAATAAATTATAAGGTAAATTAAGAGGTAGATTAAGAGGTAGATTAAGAAGTAGATTAAGAAGTATATCTATTTTCTTTATAATTAGAATTATATTTTAATAGGATTTAATAAGCTTATAAATTACTAATAGTATTATTAGTAAAGAAGATTCTATAGATAATTCTTAGTATTTAATAGTATCTATTAATATTTCCTAATAGGTTTCTATTAATATCTTAATATTCCTGTTTTTATTAAGTATAAGAAGAGTAAATCTAAATATATTAAATTTTTATCTTAATATAAATTATATAAGGATTAAACTTAATATTCTAAATGAAATTCTATTTAATTTAGATAGTTATAATTAAGGGGGAATTATTAGGATTATTAATTTAAGTTTTGTAAGTTTAACTAGAAGAATAAGTAATAAAGTTATTTTACTAAATAAAAATTAAATTAGAGGAATTTAGCTTAAGTTTCCTAGGTTTAGTTAGGGGTTTTTATAAATTCCTGATCTTCTAGAAGCTCTAGCTTCTTAAATTCTTTATTTTAAGCCTAATAAAGATCTATTTAGATATAAATTTAGAAGAGTATTATATAGAAATAATTATTCTTCTAAGGGACTTTATAATTAATTATCCATAATAAATAGAAGTTATTTAAATCTTAATCTTCTTCTAATTGTATTATAATTAAAACTCTTATTAATAAGCTATTAAAGCTAAAACCTAAATTTATATTTCAATTTTACTTATATATCTAAAATATAATATATAATAAATAGTATAAGATAGTTTTAAAATACTTCTTTAATTAAGTCTAATAGTTTGATTTTATATTATATTAAATATTCTTAGAAAAAAAGTAAATCTATATTATATATAAAAGTTATTCAGTTTATCTAAAATAGATTTAATAGAAATATAAAGTATACTAGTTAAATAATTATAATATTAGCTTTACTTCCTATTTACTAACTTCTATATTATTTTAATAATATAACTTTCTAAGAAATAAGAAATATCTTAATTATCTTTTAATACTAGAATCTTATTATTAATTTAATATTTTCTAATTATATTAATTGGTTATTTATAGAATAGATTAAAATCTTAATAATAAAAGATAGATTATACTACTAATTATTATATTTTAATACTAGTAAAATAATAATATGAAAACTAATAATTCTTCTATTTTATAAAGAATCTATTTAAATTTCTAAAGTATTCTTATTAGGAATTCTCTAAGAAATCTAATACTAAATCCTAGAGAAATCCTATAGGAAATCTTAGTAATTTCTAATAGGAAATCCTAGTAATTTCTGATAGGAAATCCTAGGGAAATCCTTATAATTTCTATTATGAAATCCCTATAAAAGTCTACTAGAATCTTAAGTTTTCTATAGTATTCTATAATAGTTTTATTATTAAAGAGAATAATTAATAGTTCTCACATATTCTATAAAGCTACTAATAATATTTTAAATATAATATAAATATTAGTAGTCTTTTACTATAAAAGGTATAATTCTATTAAGCTAAAATAAATTTAGTTAAATGATAAATAACTAGTTATAATATACTATTCTTTTTTTATATAAGAGATAACTATTAAATATGACTTTTGAAAATAGTTTTGTATATAATAAATTGTCTATTTGAACTATAAGTCAAAGTCAAAGTCACTTAAATACTTAAAGTAATACTTAAAAGCCTAATCTGTTAATATAATTAAAAGAAAGTATTTATCTATATATAATATAAAATACTAAATTTAAAATAGAGAATATAAACTTTTGTTTCAACTATATTATATAAACTTGTCCTATACTTTATATTTTTATTATATAAGTTTATAAGATTAATTATATACTTTACTAAAGTATTATTCAAAGGGGTAGTAGAGGTATGATATATGAAGTACTCTGGTTATTTAGAAAACTATAAGTTATTATACCTATGAAAGATTCTTTATATATCAAGAGTCTCTATACTAGAGAACCTATATACTATTAAAACTATTCAGAAGAATAAAGAAAATAATACTAATATTAAGAAGATTAGAGCTAACTAGTTACACTACTATTCTTCTTCTTTAGTTACTTATGGGGATATTATAGTAGAATCTATCTCTTAAACTTTAAGCTTAGCCTTATAGAAAAGTAATTTAAGATTTTACTCTATAGATATAATATCTTTAGAGAACCCTTGGAAACACTTAAGGTTTATTTTAAAAGTAAAATATTATTTCCTGAGATTTCTAATTTTATTATTAATTTAGATATTAAAATCCTCTTATTTAATAAATTAGGTAAAAATATTATAGATATAACTACTATTTACATCAACATAAATCCTATAGCGAATAAAGTAGTCTTGAGATTAGTAAACTATTAAGATATTATTAAACTACCAAATTAATTTAAACTACTTTTCAAAATCTTATAAGAATATTCAAAAAAGCTTTTAAGTATATATTTCTATTTAAGTATAGAAAATTACATAGTAAACTAGGAAGATCAATATTCTAGAAATATTATCTATTAATAAGTTAGTATAATTAATCTCTTAAATATTTTTAAAAGAATTAGTATTTATATAATAGAAAAGCTTTCTAAATAGTATAATATTTATCTTTAATATTACTATAAGAAGAGCTAATAGCTTACTCTCTATTATAACTATTAGTAGATATATTACCCCCTAAAGTATAACTTCAGCCTTCCTACCCCCCTACTAATTACTATAGCTAGCCCTAGCTAATCTAAAGCTAAACCCCTTATAGCTATAATCAGCAGCTAGTATACCTACCCTATATTAACCTTTTCGACAATAAATAACTAATAACTCCTTTTATAACAACCTTATATCCTTATACCTTCTCGCCTTTATACCTTTATAGCTACATATAATTCAAATATCTCAAAATATTTAATTACTACTAACTCTAGGTATTCTATTTAAATATTTATTATAACCTTAATATCTATAACCTTAATATTCTTACTAAGCCCTACCTATTCTTAAGATAAAACTTTATACTATTAATATAAAAGTTCTCTACTATTAATATAAACTAACTTATAATTTCTATATAAATATAATAAGACTTAACTTA
>QAPG01001112.1:0-11056 GCA_004366825.1 Colletotrichum spinosum
TTTAATAGTTTTATATATAGCATATATTATAGAATACTACAGAAGGCTCGAGATTCCAATAGATTTTCATAAGGATTTCCCAATAGAAAACATAAGGATTTCCCTAGGATTTCCCACTAGAAATTACTAGGATTTCCTATAGGATTTCTCTAAGATTTCCTATAAGATTTCCTAGAGAATTCCTAATTAATATACTTTAGAAATATAGGTAGATTCTTTAGGAAATAGAAGAATTATCAGCTTTTATACAATTATTTTACTAGTATTAAAATATAATAATTAGTAGTACGACTTATAAGTATAATAATTAGTAGTACGACTTACCTTTTATTATCAGGACTTTAGTTTACTCTATGAATAACTAATTAAAATAACTAGAGAATATTAAATTAATAATAGAACTCTAGTACTAGAAAATAATTAAGATATCTCTTATTTCTTAGAAAGTTATACTATTAAAATAATATAGAAGTTAATAGATAGTAGGTAAAGCTAATATTATAATTATTTAATTAATATAATTTATATTTCTATTAAATCTATTTTAAATAAACTAAATAATTTCTATATATAATATAGATTTATTTCCTTTTTAAAAATATTTAATATAATATAAAATTAAGCTATTAGAATTAATTAGAGAAGCTTTTTAAAGTTATCCTATACTATTTATTATATATTAATTCCTAAATATATAAATAAAATAGAAATATAAGTTCAAGTTTTAGTTTTAATAGTTTATTAATAAGAATCTTAATTATAATAAAACTAGAAGAAGATTAATATTTAGATAACTTCTATTTATTATAAATAATTAATTATAAAATCCTCTAGAAGAAGAATTATTTCTATATAATATCTTTACTAACTTATATTTCAAGAGATCTTTATTAAACTTAAAATAAAAAACTTAAGAAATTAGAACTTTTAGAAGATTAAGAATTTATAAAAACCCCTAATTAAACTAAAGAAGCCTAAGCTAAGTTCTTTAAATATAATTCTTACTTAATAAAATAATCTTATTACTTATTCTTCTAATTAAACCTATTAAATTTAAATTAATAATCATAATAATTTCTTTTAACTAAAGCTATTTATATTAAATAGACTTATAGCTAGAATATTAAATTCAACTTTTATATAACTTATATTAAGAGATAAATTTAATATATTTAGATTTACTCTTCCTATATTTAATAAAAATAGAAATATTAAGATATTAATAGAAAGTTACTAGGAAATATTAATGAATACTATTAAGTACTAGGAATCATACATAGAATCTCTTAAACTAATAGTAATATTAATAATTTATAAACTTATTAATTTCTATTAAAGTATAATTCTAATTATAAGGAAAATAAATATACTTCTTAATCTATTTTTTAATCCGCCTTATAATCTATTATTAAATCTACCTTTAAACTTAAATAATTACTAGAAACTATCAACTATACCTTATTAAATATATAGAATACTATAATTAGAATAAAATAGAAGATTAAATAATAACCCTCTAGAATTACTACTAAAACCCTATTTACTAGTTATAATAAAAAAAGAAAGCAATTTAAGAATTAACTTACTAAATATAGATCTTAAAGAATTACTATAGAATTACAAATTCAAACTAGAAAAGATCAAATTCTTTAATTCTTCTAATTAATATAATTTTTCTAAAGAATTCTATATAGAAAGTATTAAAAAGATTTATATAAGTATTGAACAATTTATTAAAATAATAAAACTTTATATAAATAACTCTAATTACTACTACTTAGCACTTATTTAAAATATACTTTAATACTTCTATAGAACTAGTTATAATTAATATATAATAAACCTTACTAATAATTAATAAGAAGTACTTTAATATTATTAATATAATCTTAACAACTAGATTACTTTACTTAAAACTAAATTCAAGATTCTTATTTAAATAATAGAATAAAAACTTAAGAAAATCTATTATACTATAGATAATATTTATAATAAACTAAATCTCAAGATATTTACTACTAAAATTACAAATCTTATAAAACAAGTATAATACTATAAATTTAAAATTTTTAGAATAATCTATAACAAATTAGATTTTAATCTAATTATAAAAATCCTAAAACTTAAACTAACTATTAAAAATAATAAATAGATTAAATTTATAATAGGTTATTAAAATAGGTAGATAAAAAATATAACTTCTAGAAAATCGAAAAACCTAGGAAGAAAATTTATCTAAAAATAGTATAATAAGTTTTAAAATATTATAAATTAAATAAACTACTAAATAACTTAACTATATAAAATATAATTAGACCTTTCAATATAATTTTTACCTAGACCAAACTAGTTCAATTAACTATAATATACTACTAAAAAAATAATCTACTTTATAAATCAATTTAAAAGAAAACTATTAACTAATATAGAATTCCTTTCTATTAGAAAGAAATAGAATAAACCTATAAGAAGATATAATTATTTTAAAAGAATAAATTAAGATATTAAATTAAAAAAAGTCATCTATAATCAATATCTCAAGCTAGATCCTACTAATAAAAATAGATTATAAAATTTTATAAATATTTAAATCACTAATCCCAATAGTTATATTAATTATAAAATTAAAAAAGATATAAAAGAAAACTCCTAGGAACAATATAATATATATATTACTAATAATAATTATAAATCTATAGAATTAGAAAATATTACCTTAGAATTAAATGAAATAGAAGATATTAATATTTTTTCTAATAAATATATTCTAAATAACTATTAGGAATTATTAGAATACTAAGATAACTTCTTTATTTCCTTAAGATACCCTATTTATAACAAACTAATAAATAAGAAGTATAAGAAAAGAAAGTAATATTATTAAAATTACTAAAAGAAGATTAAAGCTTCTTAAAAAATAACTTTTTAGAATTAAAACCCCCTTTAGTAACTATACTATTAGCTACTCTATATAAAAATACCTATACTTATATTAAAATATAAAACATACTAAATAATACTACTTTTAATATATATATAAATACTAAAACTATAAGATACTTCATTCAAAAAATATTTTAAATCAAATTCCTAATTATTAATTTAATCTAAATTTAACTATATAATTACTAGGAGTAGGAACCTTATAAGTAATAAGCTAAACTATATTCTCTTTATTTTACTAAAGAATAATAAATAATTTACTTAAAGTTATAAAACTCAATTTTAAAATTTAAATAATTAATAAACTTAAGGCTAGAATCCTATTAAACTAAGAATTTAATATTTCTAATAGAGTTAACATTCTTAATACTATAGGAATTATCAAAATTAAATCATATTAAAACCTTGAAATCCCAGTATAAATATATACTAAAAAGACATCTAATATCTATCTAGTAAAATCAGCTAGAAGCCTAATAATCCCTCTAAAAACCCTAGTATACATTCTAATTAATACCTCCTAAAGCTTAAAACCAATATACTTATATTTCAACCTATTTATAATAATATAATCCATATAATAATAAATCAATAGCTATTAATAGCTATATATAATTATTTATTAGAAAACTAGAAAATTACTAAAAATTAGAAACTCAGATACATTTCTACTAATCTCTATAAAAAAGTAATAATATACAACCTTAAAAAAATAATATTATACTTTTCAACTATTCTAATACTAAAGATACTTATTTAATAATTATAAACAAATTATATTAAAACTAAAAACTAGATTTAAAATTCAACTCTAATAAAAATACAATCCTTACACTACAGGAAGTAATTATATACAATTACTCAAAAGGATTTATTTAAAAAATCTCTAAAGTTATTACTAAATACTTAATCCTATAGAAACTAAAAGAATAAATTAATATAAGAAAATATAAAAAGATTACCATACTTCTAATAAACAACTACTATAAAAAAAAATACAATGCCTATATCTAATCAGCCTAAAAAATTAAAAATTTCTAGATAACAAACTTAATAGAATATATAAAAGAAATAATTCAAATAAGTTAACTGTTATATAATATTTAAAACTTTAATCTTTATTATTTAAAGAATAGTAAATAAAAAAAAAGTAAATAATTATAAATTTAAAAATAATAAATAAGATTATAATTCCAAATACTTATCTAATACTACTACAATCTAAAATTATATAAAAACTCTATAGAAAGAAATTTATTATAATAATTAACACTAAATAATACTTCTACTAAATACTAATCATTAAAGATCATTAGGAATAATTAATAATTATTAGCTATCAAAAATAAGAAAAACCCATAATAACACTAATAAGATTTAGAAATTCCCCAGCTCATACTTCAAGATTTATAAATAAAATCCTCAAACCATACTAAGAATTCACCTAAATATTTATTAATAACATTATAATTACTTTAAAAACTACTAATAAATACTACTAACAATGAGATATCATTCTTAACTTATTTAACTACTAAAACCTAAGACTTTCAAAAAATAAATACTTTATTAAATTCCTTTTAATTAAACTATTAGAATTCAAAATAGATAACTTTAGACTTTTTAATACTAAAAACAAAATACAAAAACTTAAAAATATCAAGTTCCTAAAAACCCTAATATCTTTAGAGAAATAAATGGAAGTAATAAAATATTTATATTATCTTATTTTAAAATATACCTCTAGAATCAAACCTCTCTAAAATAGAAAAATAAAACTATTAACCTAAGAATACAAATAAGGAATTACTACTAATTAGAAATATAAATACTACTACTTAAAAATAATATTTAAATTAACCTAAGAAGAAAAAAACAACTTTAAAAACTTTAAAATAATACTTACTATAAAAACTATTTTAATTCACTATAATTCAAACTAAACACTATTCATTCAAATTAACACTTCTTAAAAATATAAATATAACACCCTTCTTTTCTATATAAAACAAAAGAAAACAATTAGAAACCTGAAAAATAAATACTATATATTTCAATTCAACTAATTATTTATATTAACTAAATGTTAATAAGTATTAAAATATAATACTAACTAATAGAACTAAAAGTTATTTATCTAATATAAACCATTTAAAAAACTAGAATTTTAATTCAATCAGCTAGGAAAACACTATCAATCATTCTAATAAATTATATTTTTATATTGAATACTATAAGTTAAACAACTCTTTTACTATAAATATAAGAAAAACTAATTTATATCTTATTTTAACTACTAAATACCTTTTACAATTTCAACTTAAATACCATCATATTTCTAAAAATACTAATATCATCTTAAATATACTATTTAGAATACAAATTAATTAAGTACTAGCCCTAAGAGATAGAAAACTAAATAAAATATAAAATAATTAAATAGTTTATATTATAATAAAAATTAAACTAAATAAAATTATTAAATAAAATCTTAAAAGTTTATATACTACTAATATAAATTTAGTAAGATTTATAAATAATTATAATAATTTAAAAACTCTAATAAACTACTTTTTAAAGTTTCTAATAAACTTTTCTACTTTATTAAATATTTAAAATAATAAAACTTTTATATTTTTAATTTAATAGCTAGATAATTCATTAAAGCTTTATATAAATCTAACTACTATTAAAAATATAAATAATATAATATGATATATTATTAATATATATAATCCTACATCTAACTAAAAAGATTATAGAATTTATCAAATACTATTCTATATATAATCTACTATTAAAATCAAAAATAAAGCTTCTAAGAGAACTCTAATTAATCCTATATCTACTAATACTATTTCATACTATTACTATAAATTTTATTATTAAACTTCTAGAAGTATTTTTAAATCTTTCTCTATAGAAACATATTAAATTCTTATTATATAACTTATTAATAATAGTAATAAATAAATTTTCCAAAGTAATATTATTAATTCCAAAATATATAAAATATATATCTATAAATTAAATAAAAATCCTACTTTAATCTCTTTATATAAAAAACTAGAGAATTCCTAAAGCAATTATTTCAAATTATAATTTAAAATTTCTATCAGAATTCTAAGAATTATTATAAAAAAACCTAAATACTAAGCTATATTTCTTAATAATATATTACTTATAAACTAATAGACTATTAGAACAAAAAAACTAAATAGTAAAAATAATAATTTATATATTTATATTTAAAACCTAGAGAAACTATAAATTAATCTCTTAATATTGATATAATTCTTATTAAATAATAATTTAATAAATATAATATCTAAAACTCTAATAGAAATCCTATTTAAATATAAACTTAACTCTCCTTTTAACTTACTCCCTAATATAAATATAACTATTTTATGTAATATCACTTAGGATAAAATATCTTTTTTAATTATATAAATATAAATACTTATAAAAACTACTTTTAACTATAAGTATAAATTAGTAATATTTATTCTAAGAGATTTTATATATTTATAACTTAGAAAGAACTACTAGCTATTTAGAAACTAATTAATAGAAATATCTCTTCTAAAAACTAAACTAATTAAAATATTAAAAAAATTAGAAAACTTACTTACTATTTAGATTTACTACTAACTATAAATATTTACCTAGTAATCTTAATTATATATCTAAATCCTATAGCTATATTTATAAGAAATCTATATAGATAGATAGTAATATATACTAAACCTATAAAACTTAATAATATATAAAAATAGGAATTCTAAGACTTATTTTAATATTATAAAATAGAAAGAATCTTAGAAAAAAGAATAATATAATTAGGAAGAAGAAAACTAAAAATCTAATATTTTATTAAATAGAAAGATTAACTTAGTACTTATAATATATAAATAGATACTAATACTATAAAAATAGAAGAAATAGTTAAAAGATTTAAAAACAAAACTTAAAAGAATAACTAGCTAAAAGAGTTAAAAGAAAATAAAAAACTATTATTAAACTAATACTAAATACTTTTACTAAAAGAACAACCTAATAAATCCAGGAATAAAGCTATAGATAGGAAACTAAGATAAAATATCTCTGACTAATTTTAAAAAACAGTTATTACTAATATAATTTCTTAGAAATCCTTAGGAAATCAAAAGACTCTAGAAATAAGAAATCCCCCTAAGATTTTAAAACAATTAAATAGAAAAGAACAACTAGATATTTTTCAAAATTATAGTACTTTCTTTAAAAGATTATAATAAACAGTTTTATATATAATTTACTATAATAATAATACTATTTAATAAATATACTCTAAACAGCTTATTAAAATAAGAAAATAAAATATACCTTACTATATAAAGACTTTTCTGAATTTTTACTAATATAATAGATATTAGAAAAATACTACTATCAATATATAAAATAAAAATAGATATTTTCCTTATCTATGAATATCTTAAAACCTAATATTCTTCTATACTTCCTTATATTCTATTATAACATATTAGTATTTTATACTAAATATCACCTATTATAATTAATTAAAAAACAAATTATATATAAAATTATAATATAATCTATTTTCTATGAATAAAAAAAATACAAACTTAATATTTCCTAGTTATTTTAAAATACTTACAATCTATAGAAGTAAAATATCTATTAGTAAGTATATAAAGTTAATTAGTAATTAATTTGAAACTTAAAGTAATACTAATAAATAAACTCTTTAGTACTACTAAAATACTATAATTTCTAAAGGAATTAAATCTCCTTTTAATACATTCTAGAAGACTACTATCTTTATCTTAAACTAAAATTTTAATTATACTAATAACTTTAAATTAGCTAAACTTACCTTTCTTACCTATTTTTAACTACTTTTTTATAGTAATTTTAATACTTAAACTACTCCTTTCTATAAAAATTAAGAAATTTACTTTAAACCTTAAAATCCTATACTACAATCTAGTAGTCTTACTAATACTACTTTAAATATTGATTATATATATTCCCCCATTCAACTAACTTAAATATTAATTAATCTTATTATACATTGTATTAGAAATACTTAGAATAAATATATAGCCTAAATATAAAACCCTATAATACTTACTTCTTCTAATTAGAATTAAAGAATTATATAAATATATTGTTTTTAAATTAAAAACTAATAGTAACTTATTATCTTTAAAATTAATACTTAAAGAGAAAAGATTGAAAAAGAAATACAATAAGTAAATACTATTATAAAACTAATATAAAAGCAGAAAGATAAGGAAATTATAATTAAGAATATATAGAATAATATTAATATATTACTTAAAGAAATACTAAATATTATAAAAACCCTCACTATCCTCATATCCTCTCCAAATATTAATAATAATTCTAATCTCCTAGTTTCTAAATAAATTCTTAAAAGATAGTTAGTATAAAATAGCTCTAACCTAATAAAATAAGTAAGATTTAATAAATCTATCTAAAATATATAGTAAAATCTCTAACTAGGAAACCAAACTCTAACCTCTAACTTTAGTTTTAATAATATTAAAATAACACTAACTCCTAATTTAATTAACTAATTAAATTAACTAGCTACTATTAAACTAAGTAGAATATTAATAAATAAGTAAGAAGTTAAAATAAATTAATCTATTATTACCTATATATATAAATACAAACTAATTCCTTAAGTAATCTAAAGAATAATAGTTAGTCTTTTCTAGAATAAGTTCTACTTCTTAGTAAATAATATAATTACAAAATACCTTACTAATCTTTATATTAATATCATTAAGAATAATAAATACCTAAAACTAGTTCTTCTAACCTTTCTTATAAATATCTTATAAATTCCCTATAAGTTTATATAAAATAAATATTTAACAATTAGAAAAATCTAGAAAACTACTATATTCTTAATAAGAAAAAACTTTTCCTTAATAAGTTTAATTCTATAGAGTATAATAATTTCACTATAAATATTACTAATAATATCAACTTCCTCAAAAAACACTTAGTAATATTAATATACGTTTCTACTACTAATTATATTAATTCCTAAATTAATTAGAATATTAGTAATAAAGGAATCTTTATTCTTCTTAAAAGAATATAAGAAGAATTCTCCAACTATCTCAATAAATAATATAAAAATATTATATAAGTAATTATTTAAAAAGGAAATATCAAGAATATAAAAAAGAATACTCAAAAGAAATATTACTAAAAAAAAAACCAATTACTAAGATTTAATTATTATATTTACTATTTTTATAAAACTTTACCCCTAAGATTATACTAATATAACAAACTATATAAAATTATTTATATTTCAAATTCTTTTATTTTAATTTTACTAAAACTTATTAATATTTCTTCCCTATACTTTCTAACTATTCAGTGTATTTATAAGTAGAATCCTCTTAACTTTCTAAATAAATAGAATTACTTTATTATAATTAATTATTAAAGTAAAGATCTTTAGTAATAAGTAATTATTATAAAATATTATAGAAGACTTAAGATTCCAATAGATTTTCATAAGAACTTCCTAATAGAAAACATAAAGATTTCCCTAGGATTTCCTACTAGAAATTACTAGGATTTCCTATAAGATTTCTCTAGGATTTCTTATAAGATTTCCTAGAGAATTCCTAATAAATATACCTTAGAAATCTAAGTAGATTCTTTAGGAAATAGAAGAATCATAAGCTTTTATACTATTATCTTACTAGCACCAAAGTATAATATTAACCCTTTTATTTAAAGAAATTAGCTATAATTCTTCTTAAGATCTTCTTAACTATTTAAAGATTTTACATACTTTTAATAAGTATAGTATTTAATAGTTATAGAGTAATCTATATTACTAATTTAAAATATCTTTTTAATAAAGATATTTTAAGTTAAGCGAAAGAATAAATACTATTCAATACAGCTTAGTTGATTTCCCTATAGTTAAATATAATAAATAAATAACTAGGAGTATTTTTAATAGTCTAAAAAAGAATAATATATTAGACTTAATATTAAATATTACTATCTATATTAAAAGCTTCTATATTAATATTATTTTAGAAGTTCTACTTCTTAATAAGACTAAAGTCTAATATATAAACTTTAATTATACTTTTAAATTTAATTGAATAAATTAATTTATTATTATAAGATAATTATTTAGAAAGTATAATTTTATATTTCTTATATATCAGTTAGTTTTAAATTATTTTATAGCCTATTTAAATAGTTCAAATATTATTTCAAAATATCTAAGTATATCATTTTCTTAATTTCACCTTAAAATAGTTCTTTTAAATATAAAGTTTAATAATACCTATATAATACTTTTGAATAGAATACTTAGGAAAGAATACTTTTAAATATCTAGGTTTTAATATTTAAAAAGTGAAGATTATAAGATTAAGGTAATTAGATTATTCTTACTATATAAAAGCTTATTCTTAATAAGTAATCTCTAGATAAACTTTATAGTTATAATTAGTCTACTTATTCTATTTTATTATTTAGGGTTTCTTTAACTTTCCTAAGACTTATATAAATAATTCTTAAGTAATGATTATTAAAAATAAATCTTTAGGTCTACGTTTTATATTTATACTACTTGATAAGACTTATAATTTAATCTTTTAAATAATAATATGTAATAAATAAATAATATAGTATACAGTCTGAATATAGGTTTTTAAAAAGTATGATCTATTCAAGCTAGAGTGAAGTGCTTAAATATATATAAATAGAGTAGTTAGACTTTATATAAACTGGCATAGCTATATAGTAGCTTTAGTACTATACTTCTTCTTATATACCCCCCTAGCGGTAGAGCTACTAGAAATACTTTTAAATCCTAAGTAATATATTATTATAAATAAAATAAGGTAAATAGTATTTCAAATAATCCTTTAAGTATTTAAATAAAAGAAATTATTTATTATAATAAACTTATTATGTTTTATTGTGTATTTAATTATCTTTATAGGTATTAGTAGGAACGTTTAGCTAGCTCCTTCTAAAGTTAATAATTATATTTTATTTTAATATATTAAAATAATCTTCTTATTATTTTTTATTA
>QAPG01001113.1:0-11187 GCA_004366825.1 Colletotrichum spinosum
CCTAATATTAATATATTATTATAATACTAATTATTAAATACTTCAGAATATTATAATAATATAATTATAAGGGTTTTAAAAACTATCGAGTTATATTAGGAGTATCTATATTTATATAAGTATTATTTACATATTAGTTATATTTAATTGATATATTAAAATCGTTTACTAATAAGAATAAGCTAAGTCTGAATAAAGTACTTATAGTTAGTAGTAATTGAATATCTCGAGATATTTGAATTATCTATAGCTATAAAAGCATAAGGATAAGAAGGCGTAAAGGCGTAAAGTTATTATAGAAGGAGTTATTAGTTATTTATTATTAAAAAGTTAATATAGGATAGATATGCTAACTATTATAGCTATAAGGGGTTCGGCTTTAGATTAAAAGACTATAAATATTAAGATTATAAATATTGAAATTATAATTTAGTTATATTAAGGGTTTCTGGTCTATTTAAAATCACATACTTCTCAGGGTCCCTTTAAAGGTAGTTATACCTTATAGTTAGCTCTTACCTTATATATTCTATAAATAATACTAGTTCTAAAGAACTATTTAAATAGAGAAAACTTTAAGTAGTAATAATACGGTTAGTTACTATAATTACTAATACAATAGGGAAAGTATAAACCTATCTATTATAGTTACCTCTTTAAAAGATTATAGTTATATAATACTAATACTAGCTAGCTAGTAGTACTTATTACTAGCTATTAATAGTTACTAGCTATTTATAGCTATTAGTAAAAGCCTATAGTTAGTAGTAATTACTACAAATAGTTTATATAACTAGTAGGAATACTAGTTATAATTACCCGCTGCAGGATTTAAACCTACTATTCTTACTATAAAATAGTAAAGGCTAGCTAGATGTTAAACTACTACGTGAAGCGGGAATTGAAATTATAATAAATATTTAAATAGAGTATTTATAGTTAGTATAATAGACCTAAGCCTAAAGCCTCTTTTATTATATAAGCAGTATGCACACATAAGCTATAGGCCTATATCTATAGTATTTTATCTTTTAAATAATTATAGTAGATATGGAATTCACATACTATTCTACCTTTTCGATTTCAGAATACTATTTTTATACTTGAAATATTTTTATACCATAGATCTATAAATATAATGCTCTTTATTTGATATATTTCTCTAGATTTCTCTTCTTATTTTCTACTACTATAGAATCAGGTTTGAAAGAAGTTATTTTTTTATTTCTTTTAATTATTCCAACTTAAATAGCTGACACCTATTTTAATAATGCTTAGAAGTAGATTTATCTCTTTTTAATTCCTTATAGATGATAAATAAGAAGACATTTTTATACTATTTTAAGTAAATTAAAATCAGAAGATATAACATAATATTATCATCCTAACCTATTAGATAATACTAAGAACTTTAAGACGTATAGATAGAAGTTTTTTAAATATTAAATAATTATAATAAGCCTACTTATAAATCTAATACTAATAAATAAAAAGAAATAATAATTATAATCTAATTATGAATTAATATAAAAGCTAAGAACTTTAAAAATAATATAAGAAACCTAAAGACTTTTCTATCTTCTTTATAAAAAAGAATTAAACTTTTCAGTTTATTTTAAAGTAAGTATTTTCAATCTATAATAATATAATACAAAAATGAAAAGGACTCTTATCTTATTGTAATAAAAAAACCTTAAAGGAATCTTATAAAACTAATAAGTCTATTAAGACCAACCTTTCAACCCTCATTAAAAATTACAAAATAATTCAAAAAAGGAAATAAATGAATAAAGAAATAGATTACTTATAAAAAAAGATATACAGAAAGAGATAATAAGATATATAATTATTATATAATAAATTATAATTAAAGTAACTAGGAAATCAAGATATAATAAAACTAAACCTAATTTTCAAAAAGGTTAGCATACGAGATAGATAAATAGATTTACAAATCCAACCCTATATAACAATATAAATTAAATACTCTAACAAACCTAAAAACAAAGATATTAAGAAGATAAGTTCTAATTAAGAAAAACTACTTTTATATATATTAATAGAAAGGATTCACTTTATAATACTATATTAATACTTAAAACATACTCAAAAATATAGTAATAATAATAATAACTACCAAATAGTTATGTAATAATAAAACGAAAGCTCCTAAACCCTCTTATCTAATTATAATAGAACCCTTATTGAATAGACTAACCTTTCAGAGAATTCAACTTTATATAATAGCTACTTTTGATAAATCTAGAAAGACTTCTTCATCTAACTATAAAAAAGACTATAATACTTAGATACTTCTAATATAAATTTCTAAGAATTTACTTGACTACTTAATAACTATAAGAAAACTCATAATACTCTTAAAGCTAACTACTATTTAACTAATCATAGTAAAACTAATTCCTTAATCTAAAAGTACCCCTCAGTTTACAAAAAACAATATTTCTAATTTCCTATATTGATACTATTTAGCTATATTAAAATCTCTAACAAACTAAAATATAAAGAAATTACTAAAGTTTCTTTTTATTATAATATATAATATAAATATACTATCAAAATTATAATAACTAATAAGTATACTTAAAGAATACTAGAAATACTCTTATAAATATCTATGATATTACTAATCCTATAGCTAACTATAACTCTAATAAAAAACCTTAAATTATAAATTATAATATTAACCTAATTTCAAATACTTTAATAAGAATAATTAATTATTTCATTATTATAAATAACCTCTAAGAAAAAACAAGAGTCTATAAAGATATTACTTTACTTAATACTAACCTTATCTATATTTCCCTATACTGACTCCTACTTTAAAGTCTTAAAGAAATTATTTAAAACCTCTACTATAAGATTCCTCAATTGATGAAAACATCTTAAACTTCTTTTAAGTATTTATTATTCTAGTAGACTAAGAATTAAATTCTTTCAAATGAATAACTAGCCAACTTACTCCTATTATATTAATAACTATATCTATCAACTTAAGTTCTCAATTGAAAACTATAAAAACTATAAAGAAAGCTCAGATTATTGTAAATAAGCTTAATAAGAATAATAAGTAACTCTTATTTTAATTTAAAACCTTAAATTTCAACTAATTAATACTTATTAGGATAAAAACTACTTTTTACAAACTTATATATAGTTTTAAAAGAACCTCAAGACTAATAGCTAAGTTACATACTATAAATTTAGGTAATAGTAATAATTATAAAGTTTATACTATAAATTCATAAATTCAATATAATATTAACTATAGAAGATAGTAGTTTTAAAGTAAAAGTAATAGGTTTTAGAATTAAAATAACTTCTAATACTATAGTGGTTTTTAAGATTAATTCATATAGAGTTAGTTTATAGTAGATTACTAGTATAATTTAAATAGCTACTAGAAATTTAACTATTTTTAACTTACTTAGTATACTACTAAAGAAATCTACTATTTCAATTATAATAATTACTACTATTAAACTAATAAAGTCTATCTAAATCTAGAAAAAGTAGAAAGTAGTATTATATAGAATAATTATACTAATAAGTAGTCTAACTATAAGATAATTCTACTATCTATTACTAAGCAATCTTATATCTATCTAACTAGTATGCTAGTAGTATCTTATAACTAAATATAACATTCCAATTTTTAAATATTATTCTAAGAATATAAATAAACCTAAATATAATAGCAACTTATTAAGATATAGTTTGAAGATATTGGTTATATTGAAGGTCTCTAATCTATTTAAAGTCACATGCCTCTCGGGAACCCTTTAAAGGAAACTACACCTAGTAGTCAGCTCTTGCCTCATACTCTATAGATAATACTGGTGCTGAGGAACCGTTAAAATAGAGGAAACCTCAGGTAGTAACAATACGGTTAGTTAATACGATAGCTGATAAATGGGGAAGGTACAGGCCTATATCCGTTGTAGTTACTCTTTAAAGGATCGTAATGGGTTGTCACGTGACGCCTACTGCTAGCTGCTGTCACCTGTGGTCAGCCGTCAACAGTCGCTAGCTATTGAAGGCTGCCGGCAGGAGCCAACAGCTGGTGGTAGTTGCCACGCTTGGTTTTACAACCGGAAGGAACGCTATGTCCACCCGGTCGCGCTTGCCCGCCGCAGGATTCGAACCTACTGCTCTTGCCGTAAAACGGTAAAAGCCAGCCAGACGTTAAACCACTACGTCAAGTGGGGATTAGGAGAAAGTATTAAGATATTTTATAAAATAAGTTAAGTAGTATTTTAAAATAAAGTTAAATTTTAATAAAACTTCTACTTATTTAGCTTATTATTTTAAAATACATTTAAGGTTTATAAGATATTCTAAGGTTTTATAATTAGAAAGAATAATAAATAGCTTTACTATATTTTATTATTCTACTAATTATACTTTTAGGTATAATATAACTACTAGTAGCCTTTTATTATAAATAGTATAATTTTACTAAGTTTAGATAAACCTAACTAAATTATAAGTAACTAGTTATAAAATATTATTCCTATCTTCTTATAAGAAATAACTATTAAATATTATTCTTGAGTAATTTATTTTTATAATTATATACTATTTTAAATCTTACTAGATTATAACTAGTTTAGAAAAAAAATATAAATTTAAATATTTTAAATACTTATTAGTATATAGTATTTTAATAAAATAGTATTTCTTTTTATATTAGTTATATAAAAAGTTTTATCAAGCTAGAGAAGTAGTTAATTAGGTTATAATAAAGATTTATAAAATTAAGAAAGCTCTAGATACTATAAATACTCTTAGGGACTTCTTATTTTATATAGTTTTAACCTTTTTAGGGTTATAATAAATACTTTTTCTTATTTTAATAATGAAACTTAAGTATTTAGTCTATTTTATAAAGAATTTATATTTCTCTAGATCTAAGAATAATTTAGCTTTTTATAGTTATTTAAAGATTTATTTAAGTTTATTTTTGTAGTTATTTTTTAACTTATAACTATAGATAAAGATATTATCTAAATAAGTTATAATAAAGTTATTAAAAATACTTTAGAATATACTATTAATATACTATTAGAATATTATAAATATACTTATTAGTCTAAAAGGAGTAATAAGCTACTTAAATAAGTTAAAATATATCTAAAAATAGTTTTATACTTATTTCTTTCTATAATATAGATCTTATAGAAAGCTCTATAAATATTAACTTTTATAAACTATATTATTTTAAATAATAAGTATAATATCTTTTTAATTAATAGTAATAAGTAATAGTTATAAATACTACTAATATTAAGAGTATAGTAATCTATATAGAACTACTATTTTTCCTTAGGTTTTTTAATAAAAAAGATAAGTATTCTAATTATAAAAAAATTAGTTTAGATTTAATTTTTATTTATTAAGTTTATAATTTAGTATTAGATTCTAAAGAAGTATTCTTTTAGTATATTATAAAATAGTTTCTATAATAAGTCTAGCTTTATCCTATCTAGATGTTTCTTTAAATAAATATAATAATTAAAGAACCCCTAGTAAAATAGGAAAGTAGAAGTTTTAGTTTTATTAAATAAGTTTTTAAAAGAAGTATAAGTAGCTAGTAAAGTAAGTATTAGTTATTCTAAAGTAATTAGTAATATAAGTACTAGAGCTATATTAATTTATATTAAATTAATTACTAACCATGTATATTTCTCTTCTTTTTAGCTAGAAGATATTATAATTAGTAATTTAATAAAGTCTATAAATTTATCTATATATATTCCCTTTAGTATATTACTTACTATCTAAATAGTAAGACTACTAATTATATCTGTCTTTATTTTATTTCTTATAAAATTTAGAATAATATTTTTATATTATAACTATAGTTTCCTTAAGATAGCTAGATACATTATTCTTAAGATTATATAGAATAAAACTTTAGATATCTAGTTATTAAAATTAATACGTATTCCAATTGTTTTAATAATATAAGTTTTCTAATTAATATTTAGAATAGTATATAATTAATATAATTATAATAGTATAATTAATATAATATTCTACTATTTTATAAATTCCTTACTAATTATTTTATGATAATTATTACTACTATTAATTTAAATAGAAATGAAAAGCTTATTATTTATTAATATAGAAATTAAGAAGGATAGTTTATCTATTTATCCCTATATTTCTCTAGTTTCATTTATTACTATAGTATTATTACTAGTAGTTATACTAGTTTGCCCCCTAGGGAGTTTCTTCTAAAAAGCTAGGTTGTTTCCTTATTGTTTATAATTCTTTCATTTAATTCTAAGGCTTAAATATTAATATTAGAAGTTACTAATAGGTAGGTAGAATATAGCTTATATTTAGTAATAAAATAATCCTTAGTAGTATAATATATATAGATATCTACCTATATATATATTTAGATAACTATAGAATTTACTTATTAAGTCTTATATATACTTATAGTAAGAGCTAATTAAAATTTACTGATTATAGCTACTTATCTATCCAGCTTTTTATAATAAGAAGTACTAGTATTTCTATAGTATTATATTAATATTAAAGTAATTTAAATTATTCTTATACTTATTATCTATACATTACTATTTTAATTAACTATTAGTTCTAATTAGGACTAAAGTTATAACTAATTATAGTTTTATAATTCTTTATTAAAAATCTTAAAGTTTGTTATAATTATGTAGTAATATTAAATTATGGTATAGTAATCTATTTAGCTAATATTATAACTAATAGTAACTATCTGAATTTAATAGAAAAAGGCTAGTTAGAAGTAGTTAAGTTAGATATCCCCTACTTAGAAATATCTTCCTACTTATCTTATAACTAACTTGAATTTAATAAAGAATTTGGTAAATATCTAGTTAGACTTCTAGTAGAAATAGTAAATCTTCTTAAAAGTTTAAGTATTATAATAGGGGTTCTTATAGTATTTAATAAGGTATTATAAGAATATATTAATATTCTAATTATATTAAAGTTCTTATATTATATAAAAGTTAGTAACTTATATTTAGACTTTAAATAATACGTTAATCTATAAGAACTACTAGAAGTCTTCTAGTTTCCTAATAAAAACCTAGTTAACTTCTTGTTTATATTATATAGTTATCTATTATATAAAAAAGTAAAACATATTACTATTAAAAAGAATACTAATTAGGAGTAGCTTCTGCTTTATATAAAATATTTATATTACTTATAAAGCTATTTTATAGTTTTATTAAAACTATATAAAAGTTTTTTAGAAAGATCAATTTTTATTTTCTATTATATTAGTCTACTATTAGTCTATTAAGACGTCTACCAGGAAATCTAGAGGATTAATATATATTATTATCTTTTATTATCTTCTATTTCTTTTATACAATCTACTATTTACTACTAAGTTAAGTTTAAATAGGAAGTTTATTAATATTAGAAGCTAGTTATAAGAAATACTTTAGTAATATTTAAATGGAATTATAATAAACTTAAAGAGTTTATATTTAAAGTAAAAGCTTTTTACTAGATTCTAGAAGTAGTAGTTTATATGGAGCTTTAATAGTAATATTTTATATGAGCCTTAAGGCTTAGGTCTATGATACTTATAAGAAGTATTAATTCTATTATTTAATTTATACAAATTATAATACGAATCCTTTATAATTTAATTTCTAATCACTATAAAATATTTATAAGTAATATTATAATAAAGAAACTAATAACTATATATAATAAAGAAAATATGTCGTAATCTTTAAATATTTATAAGTATATTCTAAAATATGTTTAGAATATTAATAAAGTTCTTATGAATATCAAACTAGTTAGTTACATAATTATAATAGCTAAGTTATAATAAGTATAAGAAATAGTTATTTTTATAAATTATATATAGAAAATATATAGTTAAAAGTTAAAAGAATTTAGAATTACTAAAATAAAAGAATAAAAAGAATATTATAATATTCCAGAAGTTAGATTATTCTTAAATACTACTATATATTACTATATCTAAATAAAAAGCAATTCTACTATTATATACTTTTTTAATAATCTATTGAAGAAAAATATTGGTTTCTAATAATTAGAACTATAAAAGATAGTAATAAAATAATTATGAAATAAACTTTATAATATTCTTATACTTATTTCTATTAATTATAATTAAGAAAGAAGATGGATCTACTTCATACTTGATTTTAATAAAACTAATTAAAATATAGTTTAAAGTAATTTATTAAATTGAAGAAAACGATTACGGATTATAAGCATAGATTATTTATAAGTTTAAAGTTTAATTATAGTATAAAGAAAAAAGAGCTTTGAAAGTTATTAAAAACTTTAAAATAAATTTATAACTATTTAGATAATTAGTATTTCTTATTAAAAATGAGCATAAGAATACTAAAACTTCAGCTTGATAGTATAATACTAGACTTTCTAGAAATATTTATTAGTTATTAGATATTTTAAATATAGTTATTTAATCTTAAAATCTATTATATTAATAGTATAATAAATTTAGTAGCTAGTAAGGTATCTAAAACGCCTTTTAAACTATCTAATAAGAATAATAAGATTAGAAAAAGAAATATAAATAATTAAATTAATAAGTAGATCTTTTTTATAAATATAAATATATAAACTTTCTTTAATAGAATATATTCTTTTAGTCGTAGATAATATATAGAAGAAATCTCGAAGATAAATATTAATCCTTCTATAAGTAGTATTATAGATTCTAAATCAATACTTTTTAAAATTATATTAAGTAATCTATAAGTCTAATTATATAAATCTTCATAAACTATCTATTACTTAGTAATTCTAAAGAAGCTACTTAGTATTAATTCTAACTATTTTAAGGTATTTAAATATAGAATTCTAATATTCTAACTATAAGACTAATTATTTTCTATGCAAATAGTACTATATAAACTAATATCTTAATAAATAGAAAATAATATAATAATATAATAGAAGCTTATTATAGTAATATATAATAGAAATGAGTATTATAGTTAAGAAGTAGTCTTCTATAAACTATCTAATTAATACTACTGAATAGGTATATATAGAGAAGTATATAAAATAATAGAATATTATTTAAACTATTAATTAAATCAAACTAAGTATATAAGTAGTTTTTATAACTTTACTACTCTATATAAATACCTATTGAATAGAACTAATCTAAATATTTAGAAAATGAGTAAATAATATCTTGTTGAAATAAGAAATATTTTTACTAAATAACTAGAAGTATGATAGCTAAATAAAGTAACTTCTAAAACTATTATAAAATTTCTATAAGAAGAAATAATTATTGAATATAGTTTTTATAATATACTTATTATAAATAGTAAGCTAGAAAATAAGTAGTATATTATTATATTTAATTAGTAGTATAATATAAATTACTTCTACTTATAACTTATAAGCTTAAGGTAATATTAAAATTAAATATTAACTTATTTTTTAAATCTTATTAGTCTAAATAATCAGGAGTAGTAATCAAAACTCTTAATTCCTACTACTTATAATACTATTCACAAACTAAATAATAGTTTAAATGTTAATAAGATATACCTCTTTCTACTTTAAATATAATTATAAAATAATAATACTAATTAAAACCCTAATATTTATATAAAATGTTTTAGACTAAATATTAACATAAATAAAAGAAGAAGAATCATAATTAAAGATAAGAGTATTTATTTAATTAGATACAAATAGAGAGAAACTTATAAAGATAATTGTAAAGTACTATTAGAAAATAGGAAAAGGTTTTAATATTAAATAAGTTAATACTTTTTAGAATAAGGAATTAGAAATTAGGAATTTCATATTAATTTATAATATAAAGAAAGTAATTAACAAATTATTAGAATAGAAGTTAGAATATTAACAAACTAAGCGTTTTTAAATCTTTTAATATATACTGAATTCTTCTTTATATAAATTAGTAATTTTATTAAGAGAATAAATTTAAAATTCAACTTATAATTATATTACTTATCGAAATTTATCTAAATATTAATAAAGTATTAAAAACTATGAAATTTAAACCTTTCTAAATCTAAATTAGAATTAGAACTAAGAGAAGTCTTCTTAATAGAAAGTAAGTTTATAAATACTAAAGAAATAGAAAATTATAAAAAGTTTATAATCTTAAGAGAAAGTAATAATAATGAGAAAAATATATTTTTAACTTAATAATAGATATACTGTAAATATTTAGAAAACTACGAATATAGTATTAAAAGATTCTATATTTAAAATCTATCTTTTTAAATTAAACCTAGAGAAATAAGTAGTATATTAAGAAGTATTTCTTTACAACCCTAATCTTTCTCTATATAATACTTAGAAGTACAACTATATATTTATAAACCTAAAAGAATAGTTGTATTTATTCTTTTCTTTTTATTATATACTCTATAACAAAGCTTAATTTTCTAACCTTAAGGTCTAGAGTTTTAGATTTTAAGTTATTCTTTTAAACGTTAGAAAAAGAAAGCTATAAATTAGAAAAGATAATATTCTATTTTGCTACTATTTCTATTATTCTAAATAGTTAAAAAAGCTACTTTTGAAGTTTAATAATTAGAATATCTTATTTTGTTTTCTTTTATTTAGTTACGTTTGCTCTATACCTAGAATAGTATTTAAGCTCTTTGCCCTATATATAGATTTAACTATAAAGTTTACTTAATAATAGTATTCATACTAATACTAGCTTATAACTAGTTAAAATAGTAATAAGATTACCTATTATTATAGATAATTATACCCCTAGTTCTAATATTTAACCTTATAGTAGTAGAAGACTTTATAATAATAATCTATATAAAGAGAGCTTTATTAAAGCTAGAACTTGATATATATAGCTGAAAGTAATTACTAAAGTTATAGGTTTAAGAATGTTTTTAAACTTCTTAAAAATAAGATAAAATAGAATACTTATAAAAATTAGGTATTTTATAACTTATTATTTTTCTATATCTTTTACAATAGAATTAAAATCTCTTTAAAATCTATATAGCTATTTATAAAAAGAAAACTGTAGGATAAATATAGAGGTATCTAGTTATAATTATTATAATTAAAACTATTAGTATATTAAACTAGGTTTTAATAAAATTATTCTAAATATTATAATTAATA
>QAPG01001114.1:0-11283 GCA_004366825.1 Colletotrichum spinosum
TAATAATATTAATAATAATAATAATAATAATATTAATACGAACTACTTATTATTACTATACCTAACCCCTTTAATCTTAATATAAAAATCAATCTTATCAAAGCTACCAATAACTATAAGGATCATAGTTACTTTTATAAAAACTCAAATAAGCTAGTATTATATAAAGATAACTTTACTACTTTCCCTAGCTTCTTAAAATAACTATAGTTAAATTTAACTTTAAAATATTACTAATAGATAAAGCTACTAGTATAGCTAAGAAGTATAAGATTAAAAGAATAAAAAAAATCTAATACTTAAATGTACAATATTGAGTACTACTTGTAAATACTTTAAATATATATAAGAAGTAGTTTGTTAAATATTACTTTATTTTAAAAAGGTATCTATATTGAAATCAACGTCTTATCATTATTAGCTAATCGTTAGGAAAGCTTAAGATAATATTATTTAATAATATAATCTAAAGTTAGAAATATCATACTATTATGTACTATTATATCCTATTAGTGTAATATTATTATAATTTGAAGACTTGAAGTAATCGTAGCTATAGTAGTTAGTATAGGGTAGGTTGGGGTATAGATCCTAGCTAGGTATTAAATATTGTCTATACAATACGAAAGGCTTCAATATCTATCTATAAAAATATACTTCTTATTTAATATTATATTAAGTACCTTGAGCTTTTATGATAGTATGCCCTTTCTTTTCTCTCTTATTTCTTCTTATTATGTTATATGTTTTTCTTTACTTTTAATTTTCTTCTTAGTCTATTTAATAGCTTTTATCATTTATTTGTCTTATTCATACTATTACTTCATTTATTATCATAAACTTTTCTAGGGTTTAATACTTAAATCTCTTCCTAATATTATTTACATGATTAGCTTTACTATTAACCTAATAAATATTAAGGATTCTCTTTTACTTATATTGTTATCTGAGTATTATATTATTGATTATCAGATATTTCTTTGTCATAATATCTAGTTTGTTAAAGTAGTCATAGAAAAAATAAAAGTTAATATAAACTACTATTAGTATTGTTAGTATTTCTAGATATTTAGTAATTTATTTAAGAAAAATAGAAAGTATATATTTCACCTGAAGTTTCACAATTATAGTAACGATTTTAGAGATTAATATCTTCTATAAAAGTCTTTCTTATTTAATAGAAAGAATGTACATAATATTACTTTTGAATTTAAAAGTATTATTATCTTTAATATTATCTTCTATTTCTAAAATAATAATAAGTTCTAATTAGAATATTATATTTTTATTATTAGTCAAGAATGTATGAATAAATTCATAGAGCTTTATGTTTCTAATATTGTTAGAAATAAATATTAAGCTTTATCCTAGGTTGTTTATTTATTATATAAAGTATTTATTAAGTCGCTTAATATGTTCTTTTATTAAGTCTTAGCATTAGGTTACATTAAACTAGTAATAGGTAACTAGTAAAAGGTCAAAGGGAATCAACAACTCTCAATTGTTAAAGAATAAGTCATTCAGAATAATATCTGAAAATAGTATTAATATTAATATAAATAGTAATAATAATAGGAAGCTCTAGTTCTATAAGAAATAGGGAACTTTATAGTATTAATATCTAAATAGAGTTTATTTTCAGAAAAGTTAACCTTATATTATATAGAACTCTTAGCTCTATTATACTTAGGCTACTAAGTAGTCTATTTACCAAATATTTTAATATTATAGTTTGATTAATTTAGAATATGAATAATTAAGATAGTATAACTTTAACTCTAATAATTGATTTTCTATAATAAATAGAAAATGTAGGGTTATAAGAGTAATAAAGAATACTCAAGCCCTTATTTACCTAAAATGGGCTATTAGGATAAATATAAGTAATAGCTAAACAGCTAGAACTCTAACAGGTTATAATAGAGAAATTAAAATATACTGATAATAAGTATATAGAAGCTATATATATTTCTTATATCTATTATTTAATAGATATTAATTTTACTTTCTTAGAAACATTATGAATTAGTTTACGTTTCTTACTTTAGCTTTTTTAAATAAAAATTCTATTACTATTGTTTCTAAGAGTTATTCTATTTCTATTAAATATAAAGGATGTATTATTAATAAACATTAATTTTGACTTTATTATAAATCCTATTCATTAGAAGTCTTTTTCCTTTTTATTCAACTTTAATAAATACGAGCTAAAAGTATTATCTATCTATATACTCATAATATTGAAATATGAATTGTCTAGTCTAGAGATTATAAGATATACATTATATGATAAAATCTCTATTTATAGTCTTTTCTTATAACAATTGAAATATATGATATATTAATAGATATCTAACTTTCTAAAAATATATAATAGTTAGTTAACAATAATAGTATCATCTAGATATGATTACCATAAACCTATTAATAGTTCTATTAGTATAAAGTAAAAGTCTTTAGTTTTATATAGAGAATATTTAGCTCCTAGTTAGTATTATAAGCTATACCTAGATAAATAGCTAGAATTATGCCTAAGTATCTGATGTCCACCCCTCCGCTTGAATAGGAATTTAGTAAGCCTTAGGTAGTACTATATATATAGACTTTTCTAAATATTTATGAAGGTTTCTCCTTTACTTCTTAGCTCTAAAATAAATAGTATTTTATACTACCTATAGTTAAATAAGTCTAAATATAACTTTTTATATATTTTAAAACTGAGTTTTATTCATTATATAGATAGTATTTAATAGAATATAGCTCCTTCCTAATTGAATATATAATTTAATAGAATAACGCTCTTAAGATATAATACTTGTAGTAAGCAACTAAGTATTTAATATAAAGAATAATTAAAAATACTAATACCCCTAGAATATCTCTATAAGTAGTAACTTTATAAGTAAACTACCTTAAGAGTAGTTATAATATATCTTAAACCCCTCTCATTAGAAGATTAATAAACTTATACATAAATTAATAAGGTACAATATTATAATAGATAGTAAGTCCTAAGTAGTAATTATAATAAATACTTCTAATTTCTATTAAAGAATCTTAATAACACCTGAGCTAATATCTATTAGAATATCAATTCTTAAGGATTAATAATATTATTATACTTCTACTAATAGCTAAGTATTAGAAGAAGTTTTTCTTTCTTATTCCTAAAGTCTTTAAAAGAATAAAAGAAAGATTGAATACAGATCTAATAAATAAAAATTAAACCTAAGATTAACTACTATTTCTTTCATACTAATTAGGAATATTGATATTTAATTTATTTTTATTCAAACTCTGATTTCTAACAAGTAGTTCAAACCTTCTACATAGTTAGAAATCTACAGAACTTTTATAATCTAAATAATTTTATACATTATCTCAATAAGATATAACTAAATTAAAATAATTAGTTTTATACTATTTTTTAGCTATAGAGCTTCTAGTGACGAAAAAATAAATATTTAATTACTTTTTCATTCTAATTTAAGATAATTATAATTAATATTAAAAAGTATATTTAACTAGATATAGTCTGAATCTTCTTATTAGAAACTACCCTATCTTCTTATCTTAAAGAACTACTTATTATAATTAACTTTTCTATTGAATAGAAATTCTAATTATTAAGAATTTAAAATATAATTGAGAAACTTAAATATATAAAAGAGATATCTATTTATTATTAGCTATTTTATTAAAAACTTATTATTTATAATATAAAGGCAATATGATGATAATTAGAAGGGTCAAAAAGTAATAGTAATACTAGAATTCTAATGGTTCTTTTTCTACTCCTGAGGAGTATATTAAGAATTATTAAAGTACTTACGAATATTATAGGTATAATAAGAAATATTATATTTATAAGCATTATATAATATAATAATATAAAGGAGTTACTATAAAAATATAGAACCTATAATTATTATAGATTATATAGGAGATAATTGAAAAAATTGTATTCTCCTATTTAATAATAAAAGAAGTTTAAGAAAGAAATAACTCTAAAGTAAGATTAGACCTTAAAGCTAATAGAAATAGAAGTAATAAGATGGAAATAATAATAAGAAAAAGAATAAGTAAATACTTAGCAACTAGTCATTATGCAAATTAGAATTAATAGAAATTATTCTATTAATATACTTATTGATATAAATTATAAAACTTATACCATTATGAATATCTTTGTATTAAGAAACTTTACTTTCTATTAATTAATTAATTGAAGAAATAGATAGAAAGAAATACTGTTAATTCACTGTTTAGTAATACTTAATGAATAGTTATCTTGATATTAGAAGTTCATAGTTATGTATAGAAGATTTATATTTATATTATATAAATCTCTAGGTATTTTTGTATTTCAAGTAGTTTTAAACAGAAGATAACTATATTATATATGATAATAAGATTTGATAGATAGTTTATAAGAAAGATAGTATAATAACTTATTTCAAATATTTAACGAAATTAATATAACTTAAAGAGATTTAATTACTTCATTTATACAATATGTATTTACTTATATTTATCTATTAGTATATTATAAAGTATATTAATAGAATATTAAGCTTCTATGAGATTCTATCTATGTATCTAATAGATATTAAAAAGATATTAAGCCTAAAGGTAGAAATAGACCTAAGGAATTATATTTCTATAAATATCCTAAAGGAATTCTTAAATGTCTCCTATTTAAATATAATAGATTAACTACTTCCTAATTAATTAAAAACAAACTGTTATATCTTATTGATATCTAATAATACAAAACAGAAATTTAACTTTTCTTATGAATCGTTTCATAATATATTATAAGAAGAACTTCTAATATTGAAATACAGTTTAACAACTTATTAAATAGAAAACTTATTAAAATAAGCAGTTATTCTACTAATATTCTAATCCTTTTTATAATGAGGTTAGATAGAAAGATATACTTCTATATGAATTATAAAACTCTTAATATAATCATAACAAACTATTACTTCTTCCCCTTTATATTAGAAAATCTCTAAAGAACTACTATAATTCATTGACATATTAAATCTAACCCTATTATTATATTCTATACAATTACAATTAATAAGGTAGATTAGAAGAGAAGCTTTCTATATATATTATAATTTCTTTAGATGAATAATATATTCTTCTAGGCTAATTTCTAGCTTTATTGTATTCTAATAATATATTGATAGCTATTTATAGAAGTTCTTAAATACCTCTATTGTAATATATATTAATAGTATTTGTATCTATATAATAGTATATAACAGAAATATAAAGAAAATGTCTATTAAGTATTTAACTATTTTACTCATAGAAGTTTGAAGTAAGATTGTAAGAAGTATTTGTTCTTATATTATAATAATTAAATATATTAAATTTATTATACCAATTAAGGAGAAGGGCTGATAGTTCGCTCTCTACTATAACTATTAGTAGATATGTTACCCCCTAAAGTATAACTTTAACCCTTTTACTCTCTACTAACTACTATAGCTAATCTTTAGTTAATCTAAAATTAAACTCCTGATAATTATTATTAGTATACCCACTTTATATCAACTTATTTATAAATAATAAATGATTAATAAGTCTTTTTATAATAACTTTATATCTTTATATTTTTGTAGCTATATATAATTCGAATATCTCAAAATATTTAATTACTACTAACTATAAGTATTCTATCTAGATATTTATTATAACTTTAATATTGATAACTTCAATATCCCTAATAAGTCTTACTTACCCCTAAGATAAAACTTTATACTATTAATATAAAGGTTCTCTACTATTGATATAAACTAACTTATAATTTCTATATAAATATAATACGACTTAGTTTATTCTTATTAATCAATAATTTTAATATATTAAATATAGTCAATATATAAAGAATACTCATAAAGATATAAATATTTCTAATATTACTAAATAGCTTTTAAATCTCCTATAATTATATTATTATACTATTCTAAGATATCTAATAATTAGGATTATAAAAGGGTATTAATATTAAAGTATTATGTAATTAATACTTAGTCTCTAATATTACTAGCTTAATATAGAGATTTATAGAATAATCTAATGATTTCTTTTAATATCTATAAGCTACCTATTAATTATAATCTTTAGAATGATTTCATTTAAATTTAATTTGATATTTCAAGAGTTTTAATTATAATAATTATAATAATTATAATTAGATATTTCTATACTTATCCTATAATTATTGTTTTAGAAGTACTTATATAGATTTTAGGGAGATCTTAGTTTTATTATAAAGATTATAGAAGAGTAATAGATTATAGAATACCTAGTTCTTATAAGTGTTCTATTTTATTCTATTTTTAAGAGGTTTATTAAATGTCTTAGTTCTATAACCTGAAAAGTTATTTTTAATCATATATATTAAACCTTAGTTTTCATAAAGCTTTCTTTATATAAACTACTACTATGAAGTCTTCTACTATTATAGAATTAAATCTTAGAACTAAAAGTATAATTATTTATAATAATAAGTAGTTTTACTACTATTTTAAATAGTTATAAGATAGTATTAGTATAAATACTATTGTTAATTAAAATCTATAGTTAAGTCTGTATATAAAGTATAGAGCTTAGATATTATTCTAAGTATAGGGTAAAAGTAGGCAAATATTAATTAAGAAAACTCATTATATAATCTAGAGAAACTAAAAGCTATTACTGACTAACTATATTTAAATTACTAAAGGGTAGTTATAGTCTTTTTTAACTTTACGAATTGTTATAAAATCTTCATATGATAATATAATAATAATATAGAACTTTTAAATTATTTAATTCAAAGATATCTACCTTTTAATTTAAAATTAGAATACTAAGAAGCTTTTCTTATATTAAAATACTTCTTTATTATAAAACTAGTTTTATAAATATTTAATTCTAATATTCTAATTATAATAGAGACTAACTATGTAGAATATACTTTAGGTAGTATATTAACTTAAGATAATAAGACTAAAGTAAGATACGTAGTAGGTTTTTACTTTTAATATTTAACTCCTATAGAATTTAACTATTTAACTAATAATAAGAAACGTTTTATAGTATTAATTTATTTTTCAAGTATAGAAAATAAAACCATAAAGTATTAAGCGGTTTAAAGTTCTTACTAATAATAAGAGTTTTAAGTACTTTATAAAGAAGTAGTAATTTTTAGAAAAGTAGAATTAACAAGTAGAAGGATTATCTTGATATAATTTCTATTTTAAATAATCAATAGATATCTAAATAGTAATTTCTAATACCTTTTGTTTAAAAAGAAGTAGAATGCTTCTCAAGAATAGAATAAAAAAAAGAAATCAGCAGTATAAGTTACCTTAAATACTACTATTCCTATAGAATTCTAAATAGAATATATAGATATTACTAGTATTTAGATCTTTAAGAAGAAATTAAACTTATAAGAAATTTAAAATTATATTACTAAGAGAAATTCTTTATATTAAAAGTATTTATAATAGTCTAATAGGAAGAATATAATTTTCCTTTTAATCTCTATATTAAAATCTAAATTTCTAAGTATATTCTTAATATAATAAGATGACTTATTTCTAGAAATAGATTTTAAACATTAAGTAGTAAAGATCGTAATAGTTTTCTTAATAAACTTAAGATGAGATTAGTATAAGAGTTATATAATTCTTTTCTTATAGATTACTTAAAATATAGTATATTAGTAGGAAGTATAGACTATAAGCTCTCCTAAGTTAAATAGTTTTAGAATATCTATTAATTTATATATGATTAATATATATAAGAGTATTTGTATCTAAAGATAAGTAAAGAAAGAGTTTCCAAACTTCTTCTTAATATTTGATTAGTTATATTCGAATCTATCAATAGATTTCTTAACTATGCACGCCGCGTGAGGCTCTATTTCGAATAGTTTAAATAGGGTAAAACCTATATAGATAATATTATTATTTAAGGTTTAGTTAGTATAAATTCTACTTCTTAAGTATATTATTCCTAATATATCCCCCTAACTTTAAGGGGTCTACTTATAAACTAGTTTCTTTAAATAATACTAATTAAATCCTCTATTTATATTTTATAAGAAATTCCCTTTATTATCTTATTATTCTTACTAAACTTCTACTCTTATAATAAGAAGAATAATACTTATTATAAATCATTTAGGTATTTCTTATTAATTAAAAAGTATTTTTAATACTTCTAAATGTTTTATCTAATCCTCATTATTATTATAATTGTATATTTATAAATTATAACTAATGGTTAAAAGTTGTATTAAAATCTTTAGATATTAGAAATCCTTTTTTAAATTCTTCTTCTCATTATAATTTTGAATAGTTTGACTAATTTGTTATTTTAATTTAAATAATAAAAATATTAAACTAGTAGTTCTAGAGAAACTTTATAAAACTATTAGTTATAAAATCTCTTAAAATATATATTTAATTATAAAATACCCTTATTAAGCTTCTTATTATAACTAATAGTTATAAATATCTATGTATTATAATTTTATATATAATTATATTATTTTAGTAGTTATAAGGTATATTATTTCTTAATTATTATATTAGATTTTATTAGAGTTCTAGCTATTTAGCTATTACTTATATTTATCCTAATAACCTATTTTAGGTAAATAAGGGCTTGAGTATTCTTTATTACTCTTATAACCCNTATTTATCCTAATAACCTATTTTAGGTAAATAAGGGCTTGAGTATTCTTTATTACTCTTATAACCCTATATTTTCTATTTATTGTAGAAAATCAATTATTAGAGTTAAGGTTATACTACTTTAATTATTTATACCCTAAATTGATCAAAGTATAATAGTAGAATATTTAGTAAATAGACTACTTAGTGGCCTAAGTATAATAGAGCTGAAAGTTCCGTATTATATAAGGTTAACTCTTCTGAAAATAAACTCTATTTAGATATTAATACTGCAAAGTTCCCTCCTTCTTATAGAACTAGAACTTCTCATTATTATTACTATTTATATTATTATTAGTACTATTTTCAGATATTATTGTAAAAAACTTATTCTTTAATAAATAAGAGTTATTAATTCTTCTTGATTTTGTACTAATTACTTATTATTAGTTTAATAAATTATAAGCCTAGGTTTATATTAACTTTTTCTTTTATATTATATCCCTATCTATATTTATTATTAATATCAATATCTTTATTTTTATCAATACTTATTTAGATTATACTAGAGTCTATACTAACTAACTCTAAGCTTTCTACTATTTATCTATTTATATAAAATTTCTTTTTACTATTTCTATAAAGTTCTATAGTTTATTTTTTATACTTATTTTAACGAGCTAATTAACTCTTCTTATTAATTAATTAGTTTAAGTTTAGGTAAATCTATAAGAAGATTATACTAATTAGAATAATAGGCTTACTATTAGGTTAATAAAAGAAATAGTTAAATAGTAGAAGTTGAAAATCTCTTATACTTTAAATCTATTAAGACTTTTTATAAACTAGCTCTTAGGTCTACTAAGATTTTATAAATTAGAATTTTAAATTTATCAAGACTTTTATAAATTAAAATCTTAGGTTTATTATAAGTTTTATAAATTAGAATCTTAGCTTTTTTTAGACTTTTATAAAAAAAGTATTTTTCATAAGATTTAAACTTTAGACTACGATAAATTATAAATATATTAATTATTAATAGACTATTAAGTTATATTATTATTAATTATTTAATTATTTATAGTCTACTAGAGTTAGTCCCTAAGTATCTTAATCCTAGTTTAGGATTTTAACTAATTCTTTATTAAATAACTATTTTACTTTCTTAAGTTATTATTAAAAAATATAGGTAATTCTAAATTTTATTCTATTCTAAAATTAAAAAAGACTTAGAATTATAGTATTTAATCTATCTATATAAAGGTTTTATTTATTAGTAAAAATATCTTTATAAATTTAATTAAACTTATTCTTTTAATTAATCTTAATAAGTATCATAAAATATTTAGTTATATATAGTTAAATTATAAGAATAGTTTTTTTAAAGTTATTAAATATGATATTAATATTTTTAATACTTTTAGTTATTTAAAAGAACTCTATAAACTAATTAGTTTTTCTAATAAGTTTCTTATTTATAAAGAGTTCTTTAATACTACTTTTAGTAACTTTAAGTTCATAGAAAAATATTTAAATAAGATTAAAGAATTTGTTAAAATTCTTTCTTATAATAAAATTAAACTATTTAACTAAACTATTATTATTTATATTTTGAATATTCTAAATCAAAGTTATGAAGGTTTTATTATTTTAATTATTTAGAATCTTAGATCTAATAAGGACTTTCATAAATTAGACTTTGTATTTTCTAATTTATTAGATAAGTTTAAAAGAAAAATTTATATTTATTTAGTTAATTCTATAATGAAAAAGGATTTTAAAATTAAAATTATTAAGTAGCTTTTTCTTAAGGTTATTAAGAAATTCTAGAAGAAATAGAAAGATATTTTTTATAACTATTATAAAAAGACTAATTATATTAAAAAGAATTATTTTAGTTTTTATCTTCAAAAAACTCCTAGTTAGATAAAATTTAAAAGTTTTTTTAAACTGTTTAAAAAGAAAAAGGATAAAAAGGATTAGACTAATAATCTAAATTTAATTAATATTACTTTAGTACTAATTAAAGAGATTTGTAAAACTAAAGATTTTATATAATTTAATAAGAATACTAAAAAAGAAGAAGAAGATAAAAAGAAAGTATCAAGTTTAAAAATATAAGTCTAGCCTAACCTTTTCTTAAGAAGGTTATTGCTAAAAGAATTCTAAATATTTTAATTTCTAAGAAGATTTAGTAAAATAGGAGTTCTATTGAATAATTTGAAATTATTTCATTCTTTATGAATATTAGAATTATTATTTATATTGTTAAAAATTATATTCTTTTACTTAATAGAATTAAGACTTTTTTACTTATTAAATAGAAAAATATTAAATAGATTATTTTAATTATAAAGAATAATTTAAAAATTATTTTAAATAATATTAAATATCTTTTATATAATATTTTTTATATATAATAACTAGGTATTAATCTATTAAAGTAATTTAAATTTAACTCTATAGGAGTATTATCTATCTTCTTTAATAAACTTATATTATATAATATTAAATAGGATGAATCTTTACTTATAGGAATTAAAGTTAATAATTTCTATAAGTTTAAAATCTTTATTTAACCTAACTAATTAGTTCT
>QAPG01001115.1:0-11199 GCA_004366825.1 Colletotrichum spinosum
TATATTATTAATACTTAATTAATATATTAAGATTATTTACTAATAAGAGTAGGTTGAATCTTATTATACTTATATAGAAATTATAAGTTAACTTATATTAATAGTAGAGAACTTTTATATTAATAGTATAAAGTTTTATTTTAGGGGTAGGTAAGGTTTGATCTAGGGGATATTAAAGTTAGAGATATTAAAATTATAATAAATATTTAAATAGAATACTTATAGTTAGTATATCAGGCTACTATAGAGAAGGGGGGTACTAGGGGGCTACCGGGGTCCCTACATACTAGCCTCAGCCACCGGAACAATAAATATTCTAATAACACAAAACTTAAATATAAGTATAAAGCTATAGTTAAGAAAGAAGAAAGCTAAGTTTAAATAATTATAGAGTATAGTATACGCCTATTGAGAGATCCTATTATTTAGTATAAACCTAACTTAATATATTTAAACTTCTACCTACCCTTAGGTATACTAACTAGTAGGACTATAATAATATTATAATAGAAACCTATTACTTAAGTAACTTAGGGGTCTAGGTCTAATTTAATAAGAGAACTAACTCTTATAACTACTAGTAGTAGTATTAATAAACTAGAAGAATAATTACCCCTTTAGAATAATAGTAACCTTTCTAAAACTAATTTAAACTAATTAATTAAAGAAAAAGTAAAAAAGTTAAAGAAGAAGTAGAAATTAGAGAAATTAATAGTATTATATAGGAGAAATAATCTAGAAGAGGGAAATACTAGAAGGTCTTCTATTTTTATATTTAACCTTAAAAAATAAAAAAAAGACTTTTTAATTAAATAGGTAGTTCTTATTAAATATTAAGAAGATAGCTAGTTAGACCTTAATAACTTCCTATTTAAATTATAAAAATAGTTTAATTTAATAAAAGATAACTTTACTATAAATAAAGATAAAATCTAATATATAGGTTTATATTTAGAAAGTATTATATCCCACTAGTAGATTAAATAAATTACTATTATTTATAGTAATAATATTAAGTAGATTATTTAAATAGTAATAAAAAAATAGCTAAAGTCTAGTATAGATAATAATAATACTTAAACTATTATAATAATAGCCGAATTAGATATAATTCACTAGAAAGTTAAATAATCCTACTAATAGTTTATCAATATATATAAGTTTTTTAAAATAGAATATTTTAATACCTAACTAGAGAAACTCCAAGTAATCAATATTATTAACTATTTACTATCTGAATTAAAATATATAATTATAAATAGGGGCCTATTAATTATATATTAGGAACTGAATTATATAGCTAAAAAAGCTAAAATAGTTAAATAATCTCTAAATAAATCTATCTTATTAGAAATTATATTTAAGACACTAGAATAAAAAAATTACAAACTATTAGTTATATAAATAGTTACCTTAACCTAAAAAATAAGTAGGGAAAGCTAGTTAAAAAAACTATCTTTTATAATTACTCCCTCACTTAAGATTAAGCAAGAAGGGACCCTATAGCTTTAAATAGCTACTCCTTAAAAGCTACCTAAATATTATAATTATAAAAAAATAAACTATATATTATATTAATATAGCAAAAACACCTATTATACTTATAAGGAACCTAGGTATACTAAATAACCTTATTATACTATAATAATAAAAGCTAATAATATTCACATCTTATAAGATCCAAAAACCTATTAGTACTTCAAAACTGAAGTATTAGTCCGTATAGGGAAAAATTAGAAAAAAAGAAAAGCACTTATTAACCTAAAAGCTAATAAAAACATTTTAAACTAGAAGATACTATATAATACTAAACTTTTAGAAATTAGTTTAAAACTAAAAATATTAAGCTTTTAGAGAAGAGTAATATTTAAATATAAAATATAAACTATAGTTATAAAAACTATAGATAACTTTAATATAATATAAATAAAATCTTATACCTTCTAAATAAGTAATATTAATAAATACAATATAATCCTAAAGATCTTCTAAAAAAGAGAAGTATAATTCAATTTAAAATAGAAAACTCTAGATTAAACCTATCTTTTAGCTATTACTAATTTTAAACTGATATATAAAGCTAAAGTAATCAATAAAACTAAAAAGTAATCTAAATATATATTAATAATCTTAACTATATTAATATTAATAGAAGGAGAATAATAAGCTATTTAGTAATAACCCGCAGGAAATCCAGGCGAGAAAAAAGTTAATCTCAACTAATTACTACTAGAATACTATAAGTAAGCTTATATTTTTAATATAAAAAAAACTAGTATCCTTATAAAAAATAATACTTATATATATATAATAGAATTAGAAAAAAGTAAGAAATTACTATAAAGCTCTATTTATTCTTTTATAGAGAAAGAGTTAGAAGAATTATAATAATACTTCGTATTAGCTTTTAAAAAAAATAGATTAGGATATTAAGAAGCCTTATAGAAGTACTAATCCTATTTATCCTAAAGAAAAATAAGTTAAAACTATATATAAACTACAGAAAGCTAAATAATATTACTATTACGAACTATATACTACTACTACTTATTAATAAGATTTTAAATTATCTAAGAAGAACTTTATAGTCTATTAAACTAGATCTAAAAGATATATACTACTAGGTCCATATATAACTAGGAGATAAATAGAAAATAATATTCTAAACGTAGTATAAGTATTTTAAGTATTATGTAATACTATTCAGACTAGTAAATACCCTAATAACCTTCTAAATATATATTAATAATACCTTAATAAACTTCATAGATATTATTTATATTATTTACTTAGATAATATCTTAATATTTACTAAAACTAAAGAAAATTATATAGAAATAATAAAAGAAGTACTAAGCTAATTATTAACCATAAGGCTTTATACTAACTCTAAAAAATACAAGTTTTATATATAAATAATTAAGTTTTTAAGTTTTATTATTTCTCCTAAAAATATTACTATAGAAGAAGAAAGAATATTAGTAATTAGGGAGTAACTACTACTTATTAGTATTAGAAAGATCTAGATCTTTCTAGAGTTTATAAGGTTTTATAAAAGATTTATTTAGAACTACTCTAAAATATATATTAGACTTACTAATTAACTAACTAAATAGGCAAAAGAAAATATAATAACCCCTAGAACAATTAAAACTTTTAAAAATCTATAGGATAGATTTACTTAAATACCTATTCTATAATATTTTAACCTAGTTTTTCTAATTAGAATAAAAATAAATACCTCTAATTTTACTATAAAAATAGTAATTATCTAACTAGAAGAAAAATAGTAATATCTATTAGTTTACTTTTTATAAAAACTAAAAAAAATAGAGTTAAAATATAATATACTAGAAGCTAAATTACTAACTATTCAAGAAATAGTACTTATATAGAAATACTACTTCTTATACTTATAATATAAGATTACTTTTATTACTAATTACTTAGGCTACTAATACCTAGTAGTAAAACCCTAACTTAATAACTAATAAGTAAGACTCTTTTAAGATATATCATTATTTAATTATATTATTAACTACTAGTTAGAAAAACAAAACCTAATAAATAGTCTATTAAAATAACTAGATTATTAACTTATAAAAAGAAAAACCTAAAGAGCTAGAAATACCTTTCTAGAAAACTTCCTAAATTAGTTCTTAGATAGAATAATAATAATATCTTTCTAAAGTTAAAAACTATTAGGAAATTTAGAAGATATTATTCTAAAGAGATTAAAAAGGATATTAGAAGAAGAAATCTAATAAATATAGAAAGAAGTTACTACTAGAAGAAGAAAAAAATTATACTAAAAAAATAATAATTAATCTATTAATAGAAAAGAAAGAGTAAGATTCTAAAGTAAACTAGTTATTTTAAATAAATATTAACTATAGGTTAACCTATTAACAATATTCTATAACAAACCTTTAGGAAGCTACTTAGGTATTATTAAGATACTTAAGAAGCTAAATTAAATATACTAATAGAAATCTATAAGAAAAAATATTATAAAATATATATTAAAATATATAATATACTAATAATTAAAACCTTAATACTACTTCTTATATAGCAAGTTAATACTTCTACTAATACTTATTAGCTTATAGCAACATATCAGTATAGACTTTATTACTAAATTACCTAAATCAACTAGATTTTTTAAAAAAAACTATAATAGTATACTAGTAGTAGTTAATTAATTTATAAAATACATACTCTATTTACTAATAAGGGAATCCCTAATAGTAGATAAACTAGTAGCCTTCTTAATAAACAGTATCCTCTTTAAATATAGAATTCTTCAAACTATTATATCTAATAGAAGTTTACTATTTATAAGTAGGTTTTAGGTTTTTATTACCTACCTACTAACTATTAAGAAAAAACTAAATATAGTATACTATCTATAAACTAATAAATAAATAGAATAATAAAATTAAAATATAGAATACTTCTTAAAAGTAATAATTAACTTTAACTAAAACAATTAGACAAAATAGTTACTTATAGCTAAATTTATTTATAATATTTTAGTTTATAATACTACTAGAATTATATTAGTAGATATTTTAATAGGTTACTCACCTAGGAAACCTTATAATAGCTTTTTAAAAAGTATTAAACCTAAAGCGGTCCCCATAATAGAAGAAAGAATAAGACACCTCCAATCCTATTAATAGTAGCTAAAAGCCCTACTAAAAGAAGTAAATAAAAGATATACTAAATAATATAACAAAAAAAATAATTAGATTTTAAAATTAGCAATTATATATTACTATTTATAAAAAACATCTAATAAAAACGACTAATTAAAAAATTATTTAATAAATACTTAAAACTATTTAGAATAATATAAGTAGTTAATAGGAATTAAATATTTAAACTTAATTTAAATAGAAAATATAGAATTCATAATATCTTCTTACTATTACAATTGGAAAAATATAAAAGTAATCTATTAGTATTTTAAGTAGTCCCTATTAAAGACTTAGGAAATAATATATATAAAGTTAATTATATTATAAATTATAAAAAACTATAAAGAAACTATTAGTATTTAGTTAAATAGAAAAAATATAAAATAGAAGAAAAAAATAATATATATAAAGTTAATTATATTATAAATTATAAAAAACTATAAAGAAACTATTAGTATTTAGTTAAATAGAAAAAATATAAAATAGAAGAAAATTTATAGGAATTTTAATAGAATATATTATTAGAATTAAAATTAGAATATAAAAAAAATCTCCTAGAGATTGCTAATAAGTTATAAGAAAAACAGTATATTTAAATTATTAATAAAATAGAACTAGGAAGCTTATATTAACCTAAAGGCTAAAGAAAAAATATAATAAAACTTAAAAGTAGTAATTAATCCCTAAAAAGAAGAAATATATAAAGTATTAAAAAAGAAATAGGGGAATATTAGATTACTTATTATTATTATTATTACCTCTATTATTACTACCTTCCTTATTATTATCCTTATTACTATCCTATTTAAAAGTTTTAGGAATTAGGAAATATAAATTAAGAATATTAGTATACTAAGAAATTAATATTAATAAATAGGAATTACTAAGAAAGTATTAGAAAAATAATAAGGTATTTATAATATAAAAATAAATTAAAAATTATTCTAAAAAAATAATCTAGAGGTTTATAAGAGTAGTAATTTATATTTTAATAGTATGAATTTATACTTCTTAAGCCTACTAGAAAGTAATAATAGCTTTTATATCTCTCTTTAAGAAATAGTTATAGTATAAAATAATAGTAGCTATAGCTTTAGTAGCCGCAAACTAGTACTTATAAGCCAACTACTCTACCTCCTTATCTTTAGCCTTATACTTAGTATTAAACTTATTAATATAGGAAACTTTAGTTTAAAAAGCTTTATAAGTAGTAACCTAAGCTTTCTTAAGATCTTCTTATACTAGTAATTAATAGGGGAATATTAAGAAATAATAATATAAAAATCTTATTTTAATATTATAAGTAGTAATAATAGAGTTAGCTTTAAATAAAAAATTATTAAAAAAATAGTATAAAATAAGAACTATAGGAGTAGTAGTATAAATAACCTAAGGAAATATTAGAATATATTTTATAGCTATAGGAGTAACTTATAAGAAGAAGGATAGAAGTATACTAGAATATACTTCTTACTATATATAATAATATAATAAGAATACTTATTACTAATATTTAAAATAATTAGTAGAAATAGGAAAAGAGAAATATTAGAAATATACTAATAGTCTTATAGTAGAAAAAAAGTAGTAAGGTATAACTAGACAGCTTCTAGGCTACTATAAGGTAGAAGTAGTAGTAATAGGAGATAAAGTGTATAAAGTTATCATTATTATTATTATTATTAATTATTAATACATAGGGGGCACGTAAAGACTTAGTAGTATTTTTCTTTAAAATAGCAGCTCCTTTTCAAATAAGAATAAGAGTAAGAAGAAGGGGTAGTAGGGGAATAAAAATAGAAGTAAGAATAAGGGTAGTAAGAGTAGTAAAAGTAAATATTATAGTTATTATTATTATTATTTTTAATAATTTAGAAATAAAATTATTAATAAAAGAGAAAATAAGGTTAACCTATATATATAATTAAAAATTTAAATAATAAAAAAAGCTTTCCCTTAGTTAAAAGTAGTTAAGAGTTTTTTTAAAATAGAAGATAGTAAAATTAAGAATAAAAAAAATACTTATAGGTTACTAGGGGGGAATAATAAGAATAATAATAAGAATAATATTAATCTCTAGAGTTAGAAGAATTATAAAATATATACTACTTAAACCTAATTAGTAAAAATAGTATTCTATAGAATAAATAAGAATAAGAGACTTATAAGTCGCTACTAAGAGAACTTTAATATAGCTTCTATAAGTATTAAGAAATTATAATTATAGTAAATATAAAGTCTTTATAGCTAGGAGTAAGGAAAAAGCTTTTTTAATATCTCTATAGCTAAGGAAAACCAGTTACCCTATGTAGAAATTTTAAGTTAACTAGAATATAGCTATAATTAGAATATATCTTAAGAGGCTAATATTAACTAGGACCTAATATTAAGAAGCTAAAATATAAAGTTTAAAATAAATATTTAAGTTTTATTTAAAAAAAGATACTAAAGGGGGAGTAAAATACTACTAATTTATACTAGTATTTTAATAGTTAGGTCCTAAAGATAAAACCTTTAAGAAGGGGGATTATATTAAACTACTATAGAAAAAGGGGGTACTAGGGGGCTACTAGGATCCCTATATACTAGCTTTAGTTACTAGAATAATAGATATTCCAGTAATATAAAACTTAAATATAAGTATAAAGCTATAGTCAAAAGAGGAGAAAGCTAAGTTTGAATAGTTATAAAACGTAGTATATACCTATTAGGAGATCTTATTACTTAGTATAAACCTAGCTTGATATAGTAATAATTAAATATCTCGAGATATTTAAATTATATATAACTATAAGGATATAAAGATATAAAAATATAAAATTATTATAAAAAGAGTTGTTAGTTATTTGTTATTAAAAAGATTAATATAGAGTAGATATACTAACTATAGCTATAAAGAGTTTAACTTTAGATTAACTAAAAGCTAGCTATAGTAGTTAGTAGGGGGGTAGGAAGGCTAAAGTTATACTTTAGGGGGTAATATATCTACTAATAGTTGTAGTAGAGAGCGAGCTATCGGCTCTTCTTATTATAATAATATATTAATTAATATATAAAGATTTAGATTTATTAAGAATAATATATTTAGGAAGTAGAATTTATACTAGTTAAACCTTAAGTATTAGTACTATCTCTATAAGTTTTACCCTATTTAAATTATTTAGAATAAAGCTTTATATAGTATATATAACTTTATTTAATTATATATAATATTTATGAGATTTTACCTTTTAATTATATAAAATAATTAAGACTCTTAAAAGACTAAAAAGCTATTAGGTTAAAATATATATATTATAACAATTTAATATATTTTAAATATCAAAATATCTATTAAAAATACCTCTTTTTTAATTCTTAAAAGAACTAATTAGCAATCTATTTAGTATAATACTTTTTAGATAGAAGTTAAGTCTTATAATTTATAGAACTACTTTAATCTTAAAATAACTATTTATTAAAATTCCCTTTCAAAGCTTCTTTAAAAGCTCCTTTTAAATAAATTTCTCTAGACTAAGTAATATTAATAAGCTTTGAAAATATTGAAATTAGATATTTCCAAAAACTCTATTCTTATAAGGATAAATTATGAGGAAGATTAATAATTCTTAATAGACATTATTAAAGAGATTAACATAAGAAATATGGTAAACTTTATAGAAAAACGCCTAAAAGTCTATATAGCTTTTTATAATTGCTATATTTTAAGAATATGAAAATATTAATATGAGTAGGTAAATCAAAATTATATAATAATATAAATCTTTAGATATAGAAATAAAATACTTTAATATTAATATCATTATATAGAAGAAAGTATAATAATATATATCACTAATTTCTATAGTTACTTTAATATTATAAATAACTTATACTTCTAGAATACTACTTTAATATATTATAAGATACATTAGTCTTCTAGACTTAAGTATCTTATTATAAAAATAGTAATTAAAGTATAATTTTAGAAATATTAAAGTACTATATATTAAGCTTAAGTGGCTCATTATATTCTTTCTATTATTTAAATACTTTGAATTTATAATTTTATGAGTTCATTAGCCTTCTTGTTAATTAAGTCTCATATATAAAGTTATATATTTATAATTTATAGCTATTTCAATTCTATATTTCTAGATAAAGTTACTTCAATTATTATAAAAGTAATATAATATCTTCCTAAAGCCTTCTTATATAATAAGATGAATTATAAGACTTTTAATATTTTAATAGAAGTTCTAACTACTACTTTAAATACTTAAGATAATAAGAGATGTTNATTTCAATTCTATATTTCTAGATAAAGTTACTTCAATTATTATAAAAGTAATATAATATCTTCCTAAAGCCTTCTTATATAATAAGATGAATTATAAGACTTTTAATATTTTAATAGAAGTTCTAACTACTACTTTAAATACTTAAGATAATAAGAGATGTTTATAAAATTTAGATAAATTCGTATACTCTCTAAAATATAAGTTAAACAATATTTTAATATATTATTATTATAGATATTTTTATCTAGCTTATAAAGACTAAATACTAAATATTTCAACTAAAGAGAAAATTCAATAGTTATTAGTTCTAAATTTAAACTTCTCAAGAAGAATTAATCTTTTTTAGATAATAGTGACTATATAGCTAGCTTTTTGATTAAAATAACTATAAAACTATATAATAAATATATTATAAAGAGAGACTTTAGTAATAACGTTTCTAAAATCCTTTTATTTTTAATTTAGATATCTTAATTCATATCTCTTAAAATATAAAGTACTTGATAATTCTTTAAAGAATTCTTATAAGAGATTATATTTAATATAATATAAGACCTATATATATTTAAAACTATAGAGATACTAAGATCTTCATTACAGCTAATAAAAATAAAGAAGTTAAATTATATTTATATAATATTACTCTTTATACTATTCTAACTATAAACCTTATCTCTTTTTAATAATTATAGAAAGAGAACTACTAGTAAGATATTAAGCTAAATTATTTATCTTAATTATAAAATAATAACTATTCTCAAATTATAGCTATTGATATCTAATATAGTTAGTAAGTTTTTAAATACTATATATTTTATAAGAAATTAACGACTATAGTAATATAATTAGTATAATATAAAGTTTCTCCTGAATATTACTACTACTAGTAGTATATTATAATTACTATTGAAAAACTCCTAAGACTAATAGGTAATTCTAATACTAATGAGCAAAACATCTTGATAGAACGCTTCTTAATTACTTCATCTTAGCTATATAAGATATTTATATTACTAATAGTTATTTAAAATATAATAAATATTAGTTTATTTAAAAGATTGAGTTACTTTTGCTTTATACTTAAAATCGTATCTAAGCTCTTCAACCTATATATAGACTTAACTATAAACTTTACCTAATAATAGTATTCGTATTAATACTAACTTATAACTAGTAAAAATAGTAATAAAATTACTTATTATTATGGATAATTATACTTCTAGTTCTAATATTTAACCTTATAGTAGTAGAAGACCTTATAGTAATAATTTATATAGAAAGAGTTTTATTAAAGCTAAAACTTAATATATATAGCTAAAAATAACTATTAAAATTATAGAGTTGAGAACCTTTTTAAATTTCCTAAAGATAAGATAAAATAGAATACTTAGAAAAGTTAGGTATTTTAGAATTTATTATTCTTCTATATTTATATCTTTCTAATAAAACTAAATTCTCTTTGAAATCTATATAGCTATTTATGAAAAGATCTTATAGAATAAGTATAGAAATATCTAGTTATAATTATTATAATTAAAACTATTAGTATATTAAATTAAATTTTAGTAGAATTATTCTAAATATTATAATTAATAAGTAGCTTATAGATATTAAATATATTAAACTAAGTTTTAAGAAAATTATTCTAAATATTATTATTAATAGGTAGCTTATAGATATTAAAAAGAAAATTATCTAGCTATTCTATAAGTTACTATATTAAGCTAAAAACTTTAGAGACTAAGTATTAATTGGATATTATTTTAATATTAATAGCTTATTATAATATTAATTATTAGATACTTTAGAATATTATAATAATATAACTATAGAAATTTTAAATATTATCTAATTATATTTAGAATATCTATATCTATAAAAAAATACTTATATATTAATTATATTGAACTAATATATCAAGATTATTAATTAATTAGAATAAACTAAGTCTTATTATATATATATAGAAATTATGAGTTAGTTTATATTAATAGTAGAAAACTTTTATATTAATAGTATAAAGTTTTATCTTAAGAATAGGTAGAACATAGTCTAAGGGATATTAAAGTTATAAATATTAAGGTTATAATAAATATTCAAATAGAATACTTATAGTTAGTAGTAATTAAATGTTTTGAGATATTTAAATTATATATAGTTATAAGGGCGTAAGGATGTGTCGGCATAAGGTTGTTATAAAAGGAGTTATCAGTTAT
>QAPG01001116.1:0-11224 GCA_004366825.1 Colletotrichum spinosum
TAAATATATATAATAGCTTTTTAATAATATCTATTTACTAATTCTTATTATAATTTGATATATATATCTATTAAGAATACTAAGGCTAGATTAAACTTTTTAAGTTCATTTTAGTTAATAATAAGATATATACTTTAGGGATAGCAAGGAAGTTTAATACTTTCTAAATAATAATAATTAAGTTATATTACTAGCTTTAAGTTAAACAAAATAATAATAAAAATCCCTATAAAAATAAAGCTAGAAGAAAAGCTCTATTTAAAAAAATAATTATAATAATAATACTTAAAGAGAAACTAAAGGAATAAAGATAATTATATAAGAATATTATTTTCATTATAAAAGTAAGCTTTTCTAATTCTATATATTATAATATCTATATTATAATAAAAAAAGTAGAAGTACTAATTAAAACTATTAATTTCTACTAATATAATCTTATTATAATACTAAATAAGCTTTTTAAAGAATTATATACTAAAGAGTAAGAAACCCTATTAGTAAAAGAAATACCATACTTTAAGTATTTCAATATTTAAAAATATTAGTAAATAAACATCTTTAGCTTGAGGTTTATTAATAAGATTAAGAGTATTAATAATATACTATATAAGAAGTTATAACTAATTATTAAAAAATTTAATAATAAGGAGAAACCTAATATCCTTATATAATTACTAATAATATAATAAGTTAACTATTACTTTCTATTAATACTATTAGTAATATTATATTTTAATACTCCTATTGTTACGAAATAAGCAGTAATAAGTAGTCGGTACTACCCTTTTAGGTTAGGCTAGCCGTTTTTTAGTACTATGAGTAGTTAAAAGTTATTTTATTTAAATAAATGTTAATATGTAAAGAAAGAAGGCCCCTACGTATAACTACTATTTATAGGTTTTATAGTAACAAGACGGCCGATTACATAGCTATACGTACTTATATAATCCCCAGAAACTATTCTATAATAATTACCCCTAGTTAAAAAGAGAAGCTATACCTTTATAATCCTACCTTCTAGTTTTTAATCCGAATTATCGTATTCTAAATAACTACTACTATTACTAGTACTTGCTAAATTATTACTAATATAATCATTAAAGTCGTTAGAAGTATTATTAGTATTATAATCGCTATAAATATTAGGTATATTATAATTACTAGTACTTACCTTATCAATATCACTTTTAGAAGTATTAGAGATATTATTATCAGAGTTTTTATTATATATCTTTTTAGTAAAAATAGGTTTCAGGCTGTTATTATTATTATTAGTATTATTATTATTATTATAATAAATCTAACTAAATAGAAACTAGGTGCTAATACTACTAATATTAGTACTACTCTTATTTTATATAGAAATATAACTTCTATTACTCCATATTTATATAGATCGCATAGAAATATAACTACTATTATTATTAGAAGTAGTATAACTATTATAAGTATTATATATAATAAGTAGTATTAATAATATTAATTACTATAGTAATAACTACTATAGTACTTACTATAGTTAACAAGTAACAACATTATCATTACCTTACTTTTAAATTAAAATCTATATATTAATCTAATTTATCTAATTAATCTAATTAGTAATCAGATAAAAATAATGCAATTAATCAGAAGAAATCGAGGAAAGAGATTATTAAGCCTAAAGCTCCTACCTCCCCAAACTAACTAAAAAGGGTTCTATAAATAAAACATATATAATAAGTATTATTCTCCTTAATAATAGAATAGTTCTTACCTTACGGCGTTTTTAGTAGAAATAATACGATTTAGCTATAGCTTTATAATACCTTATTATAGATAGCTATAATAGCCTCATTAAAAAACAAGTTAAAACTATAGCCTTATTATTCAAATAGATATATCAGTTATACTACTATGTATTATAAAATAAGTAGTAATAGGTAGTTAGTACTACTTTTTTAGACTAAGCTAGCTATTTCTTAGTACTATAAGTAGCTAAAGGTTGTTTTATTTAAATAAATGTTAATGCATGAGGAAAGAAGGCTTCCGCGTGTAACTGCTGTTTACAGGTTTTGTAGTAATAAGACGGCTGATTACATAGCCGTACGCGCTTACATAATCCCTAGAAACCATTCTATAATACCTATAGAAGTCTACTTCTATAATATTACTTAAATATATATATAAATAGAAATACTATTAAACTACTTTATTTTAATAAAACTACTTATTAATTTATAGTAAGTATATTTAAAAAGTACTATTATTGTTATTATTATCTAGCTATTATATAGCTTTATAGAGTTAGATATATACTAATATATAATAAAAAAGTACTATTATTGTTGTTATTATCTAGCTATTATATAGCTTTATAGAGTTAGATATATACTAATATATAATATATTCTAACTATTATAACGAGAGACTAGAAATGGAAATCTTATTATATAACCTATACTTTATAATTTCTAAAATAAATAACTTATATTTTAGTATTATAAATATATAGATAGATAATACTTTCAGCTTCTACTTATGTAAATTTAAAGAAAAGGGAAAAGAAAACTTCTAATAAGTAGGACTTATAGTAAAACTAAAGTTAATATTTATAGTTAATAAACCTCTTACTTTTAATAGAAATATAATAACTCTTAAAAATAATAGTAACATAATTTTTATTTAAAAAAACTTTAATAAGAAGATTAGACTTATTAATTATACTTCTAATAAAATGAAATTAGTATATATTAAATAATAAATGTAAGGGATATATATAGCTTCTATATACTAACTTGAAGTATATTTTAACTTCTTTATTATAACTTAATACTAAAACCTAATAGAAGAAGATATTAAGAAACTTAATAAGTATTTTATATAATAGATAAATAACTTAGAGTAAAGCCTAAAATTTATCTCTACTAATATTGAGAAGATAAAGTTTTATACTTTTATTAATAAATCTTTTACTAATAATAAAAATATAATATTTTAATTAAGATTTATTATTATCCTAAAGATCAAAGGAAATAATAGAGATAATAATGTTTTTAAACTTAAAAGTAATATTATCTACTTCTCTTCTATTAAATTAAAAGAATTATATAAAGGATATTAGTCTTTAAAGTCTTTAGTATAACTATAAGAATTAATATAAAATATATAATTTCTACTACTTTTAAATAAATAACTAAATACTTAAAAGTACTAATAATACTAATAGTAGTCTATACTAACTCTTACTCCTTCTATAAATACCTTATTAAACTAAATATTACTAAAAAGAAGTATGTTATAATTAATATTATAGTATTCTAATAATTATATCAAAAGTAGTCTATACTAACTCTTACTCCTTCTATAAATACCTTATTAAACTAAATATTACTAAAAAGAAGTATCTTATAATTAGTATTATAATATTCTAATAATTATATAAATATAAAGAGATCCTTAAGATCTATTAGATTAATAATAAAAATAACCTTATAGATAATATAATTAAGAGATCTAATAACTAAGCCTTAAAAGAATTTATAATAATAAATAAAGTAATAATATAAATAGAGGGATGAATTATAAAAGCTACTAATAGTAATAAGAAGAAGGGATAACAGTAAAAAGAAAGTATATAAAATAATAAGAAAAAAGTAATAAAAAGAAAGAAAGGTATATTATAATAAAAGCCCAAAGTACTTAATATAGTATTAAATGAAAAACGTATCTTTATAGAGAAATACTATTTATAGTATTTTTTACAGTTTTTAGTATAATTAAAAAGACTTATACAACTAGAGGCGATTTTGTACTACTTTTGCATTTTACGCTACTTTTACGTTTTATACTACTTTTAGCATTTTATACGTTTTAGCTATAAAAGAGAGTATTACTAATATTAGGTTAAATATAGTACTAAGGTAGCTAAAGCTATAGTAATAAGTAACAAGTAGTTAACTTACTTATTTTAGCTAATAAGAATAAAGGGATTATTATATAGATTTANAAAAGAGAGTATTACTAATATTAGGTTAAATATAGTACTAAGGTAGCTAAAGCTATAGTAATAAGTAACAAGTAGTTAACTTACTTATTTTAGCTAATAAGAATAAAGGGATTATTATATAGATTTATCTTTATAATATGTAGTATATATATATATATATATTATAACTTAAGTATAGATATTACGAATAGAGACAACTAGGTATATACTATTTATACAATCGATCGATTACAACATTTACTAATTATAAACTAATACTAAGGTATATAGTAAAAAGAAAAAGTTACCAATATTTATTGTACTATACTATAAGATATAGAGTAACTATATGTATTACTATATATAGAGTAATAAACTTTCTACCCCTTATTAGTTATAAATACTAAATACCTAGCGTTAGCTATAGCTAAATATATAGTAATTAGTAAGTAATTACTATACTATAGATCTAAAGCCTTATATAGCGCTACATACTATATAACGTAATAATAACAATAATAATCAATAACTAGAATACTAGTTTGCATCTATATAGTAAGATTACATATGGCGTGCGTTACTCTCTAGATTAACTAATAATAATTCTTATATTATATATATTCTATCTTATTAATAATATAAAAGTATTACTCTAAATATTTAATTTTAATAAAAATTAAAAGATAATAGAAGCTAAAGTTTAGCTATTAGGTAATTTATATCTTTTCAATATGTAAAGTTTATTCTTATAATAATTTAAAAGGTATATATTTAAGTAGTAATCAGTTATTAAAATAACTACTTCTTAATATTATTATAAAAAGTTAGATCTTTAATTCTTTTCAAATTATTAGGAGTAGCTTAAGGTTAGATGTCTAGTACTATAATTATATAGTCTAAGTAATGTTATTTGAAATATTGATTTTACCTTATAATTTAATTAACCTAAAGTACTATATAGGGTTTCTAGTTTTTTCTACCCCCCTAGACGTTTTAAATAATATTAATATATATAAAAGTAATATTTAGATAGGTATTTAGATTTTTAACTACTATAAACTAAATCTATTATAACTTAAGGAATACTATTTTAAAAGTAGTTAACCTATATATAACTAAAGTAAAGAGGTAAGAGTAAAGTAAAGTTAAAAGTAAGAATAGCAATTAGCTTAATAATATATTAAGGGGAAAGGTATTATAAGAATACCCTTAAGAGATTGATAGTATTAATATTAAAAAAGATATATAAAGATGCCTCGAGATATATAGTACTATATATATAATTAAAAAGATATATAGAGGTATTTTAAAATAGGTAGTATTATATATATATATATTAAAGGATTAAAGAGAAGTTCTTATATATATAACTATTTAGATTTCTATAAAGGAAAGTTATTAAAGTTATTATAATTATTCAAAATAGTATAAATAGTAAAAAGGGGGTTTGAATATTCAAGGATACTAAAAGCTAGGCTTATGACTATAAGAACCTAAACAAGGCTGCTTAAAGAAACCTCTAAGTACTATATAGAAGGTATATAAAGAAGTCAAATAACCTATCTTATTACTCTTGAAATACAAAATATATAGAATATTTAAACTTTTAAAATACTTTTTTAAAGAATAGCCTAAAGTCTAATTTTCTAACTTATATAGTTATATCTATTTTTTAATATAACCCCCTAGGCATTAGATATAGTTAGTAGCTAGAAGAAATTATTCTTAGTAATTTTAAATATAGAATGTATTTAAATAACTGTTTTTGAGTATTTAAAGTATATGGATAACTATTTTTAAATAAGAATAATAAGACGTTTAAATTATAAACTTAAAGTAATAAGGTCTTCTAGTTTTTAAATAAAGCTTTCAAGTTTTTTAAAGCTATAGTATTGGTTTATCCGGAGGGTAACGCATACTATATGTGATTTGGCTATATAGGTGTAAAGTAGTATTCTGGTTATTTGTTATTATTATTATTATATTATATAATATATAGCATTATATAAGGCTTTAGATCTATAGTATAATAAGTATTTATTAATTACTATATATTTAGTTATAACTAGTACTAGATACCTAGTACCTATTATTAATAAGATATAGAAAGTATATTATTATATATATAGTAATATGTATAGTTACTATATATTTTATAGTATAGTCTAACTAATATTAATAACCTTTTCTTTTTATTATATATTTTGATATTTACTTATATATATAGAAACTAATATGTTTAGTAATTAAATACAAATTTATCTACTCTATTTAAATTACTTATCTTTCTATTTGAATAGCTATATAATTCAAATTAATAAATCTCTTAAGGATATGATTCAATATATTCTTTACAAAGGTATTAGTAATATTATTATTCCTATTAATGTATTATATTTTATAGAATTCATAGTATTCATATAATTGTCTTAATACTATAGTAATAACTGTAAGGTACTTTTCTTTAGTAATACTAAGTTTAATAAGGTATTTATAGAATAACTATAAGTTAGTATATAGAATAGTTAGGATTTGAAGGAGTTTTTGATATTAAAGGATTCTTTTAAGTAATATAGTTATAATATAAGTATAATTTATACTAATTACTGTAATATAAACTTTTAAAATAAGTATATTCCTAGTAATCCTTTTATATTTAATAGAGAAGTAAAATATAAAATTGCTATAAAGATTAAACTAATTATTACTAATAGTAATCTTTTAATTTAAGATTATTGTAAATTCTGATTAAAATAATAAGTTAGTATTATTAATAAATAAGCTATTGATAAAAATGTAAAAATAGATCTTAAAGAGGGTAAATAGTATAAAGTTAAAGTTATAGTTAAAATATTCTATTTATTACTTAAGGTATTTATTGAATATAGTACTATTATTACCTAAAGGTTATTATTTTTATATTATATAAGAGAGGTTGAATAGTACTTTAGATTAATATATTAAAAAGGTATATCTTATATATATATTATTTAATATATGTTTTCTCAAGTACTTTAAATATAATATTTATATTAATAAGAGTTAGCTTTTACTTTTAGTACTTTTAGTATAAATAAATATTAAAAAGGTATATCTTATATATATATTATTTAATATATGTTTTCTCAAGTACTTTAAATATAATATTTATATTAATAAGAGTTAGCTTTTACTTTTAGTACTTTTAGTATAAATAAAAGGTATTACCATTTAGTAATAAGATACTTTTACTAAATATTAATAGTATTACGTTTAAGAGGATTGTTTTGGGTTTAGTTTTAAATAAAGCTTTTTAGAGCTTTTTATCTTTAGAGTATGAGAAGGTAGTATTTAAGAGATTAAAGGTATTATTAGTTTATATATTTATAAGGCTGAAGGTGTTATTTTTAGAATATAAGACGAGGGGGTATAGGTTATATATCAAAATTTCTATTCATAACTATTCTTTGTAATACTTAGAGTGAATTACCTACTAGTAGTTACTGTTAGATTTATTCCAATATATAAAGAACTTCTATTTCTATTACTCTAGTAGAAGTAAGAAGAAACTCTACACTATTTGTGTATGAATAAATTGTATAAAAGTCGCTCTATAAATATATACTTATTTTACCTTTTTACCCCTAGTAGCTCTTAAGTAAATAAAGTAAAAGTATAGAGGTTTACTCTTTTATAGTATGCTGGAAGTAGTTTAAACTATATATACTATAGTAATAATACTTTATATACTATAGCTATTATAGCTAATATATTATACTTATACTATAGTATATATTACGCTTTAGCCTATATGCTATAGTTATAATATATTATATACCATAGTTATAATGATCTATATACTATACTAAGATATATATATTATAGTTATAATACTTTATGTACTATAGTTATAGTAGTCTATATTTTATAGCTATAGCTAGAATTCAGATAGTATAATTAGAACTTCAAAATAAACCCTCTATATAAGAATCTTAATATCTCTATAAATAACAATTAGAAATCGTGAATTATATTATTAATCAAATCACTATCTCTCTTTCTATTTCCATTCAACTATTATTATTATAAATATATTAAATAAGTCCTCATATTTAAAAAAATATTTCATCATATCATATTTCTCTTAATTTTATAATTATCTATAGTAATAATTTAATGATGAATTTATTTACCTATTTATTTATTCTAATAGGTTATAAGCCTAATTCTTTTCAACCTCAAGATTCTATGTTGTATTTATTAAAGGATTATCCTTCTTATTTCTTTATAAAATTAAATATTATAATAGAATCTATAAAAGTTTCTATTCTTTTATTACTTTTATAGAAACTGAAGATCTTATTAGAATGACTTTATCTTTATGAGTAATCAATCTTATTCAATAAGTTATATTAATATCTAAACATCCAACCTTTCTATCATTTTAGCTTTTCTTAATTCTTTAAATATTTAAGATTTACTCTTAATTGATTACTTTTTGAAATTTCTTTCAATTTATTTCTTCTTTAGTTTTAAATTATTTTGATCGTAGAAAGATTAATATATATAGAACATTAACTTTTCCTATCTCAGAGTTTACCTTAATTTTCAATCACTTCTATAAAAAAGAAAAAATTGAATTTATTTAAAAAAGTGAAGGAAAGTACTAAGATTTAGATATCTGATTCTTAGATTCATTCTTTAAATTATATCTCTATTTTCAATAGAAAAAAAGAATTTTAACTTTTGATGTTTATCTTTTTAGACAATATAGTATTTCTTTATATTATATATTTTAGAACTTTTATATCTTTTTAGAAATATATTTATAAATTATATATGATAGGTAATTTATTTTACGTTAATAAAATCGATCGTTCTAAAAAGCTTACTACTTCTAAATTAATAAGAAGTAGTAATTATAAGGTTTAGTTTATTTTTATTAAAGCTTTATTTATTCGTAAAGACATTCTGATAGATATTACTAAGCTTACTACTTCTGAAAAGAGAAGTGAAAGAGAATAAACTTTAAGTTATATATAACTATACTATAAGAATAACTCTTTTTAAAGTATTAAAGATAATATAGATATCCTTTAAATATTTCAATATTCAAAGGACTTCTATAAGCTTTTGAGATTTACTAATAAGTGCTTAACTTATAAAGGATTTTTTAATATTATTTTAAGCAGTTTTAACAATATAGAAGAGTTTCTAGATAAAACTTAAGAATTGATTAATAATTTATTTTATAATAAATTACAATTATTTGAATAAGTAGTTATAATATGTATTATAAATAGTTTTAATTCTAATTATAAAGGTTTTATTATTTCTATAATTTAAGGTTTTAAGTTTAATAAAGGAATTTATACTTCAGATTTCTTCCTTCTTGATTTTATTAGATAAATCTAGAAGAAGAATTAGTGATTTAATTAATTATATTAAAGATACTTAGAAAAGGAAGTATATTACAATTATCAAGATATATTATAAAAACTAAAAAGAAGTCTTTTATAAAATACATAAGAAAAGTAATTATATAAGAGAAAATTATATTTATTTCTATTAAGAAAGAGCTCTAAATTAATAAGAGAATATTCTAGTTGAAAATAATAATACAAATAAGAACTAATTTAAAAAGAAGAATTTAAAATCTATTAACATTACTTGAATTACAACTAAAGAAATTAATAAAGTAGAAGATAGATTATTAAAAGATAAAGAAAGTTTTAAATCTAAAGAGTTTATTTCTAAAGATATAAATATTAATATATTTTCTAAAGAAGATAATACCTTTCGAAATAAGAATTATCTAAAAGCCCCTTATAAAAAGAAATAAAAATAATAATAATAAAGCTCTATGTTCTTTAATATATTAATAGATTACGAGGAATTCTAGGAGTTTAATTAAAACAGAAAGTCATAAGAATATTTATTTTTATCTACATACTACTGATACTATTAATATAGTTAAAAAGAATCTATCTTATTCAATATAAAACTAAATTCAAAACAGATTAAATAGGGAAATACTATATACCTTATAGTTAGAATAATAGGAGATTTAAAGATATCTATAAAAAGTCAAACTTTTATATTAAAAAAAACTTATTATATTTTAGAATTAGGAGTTAATTCACTATCTCAAAAACAACTTAATGCTATAGAAATTATATCAACTTTCTAGAAAAAGCTCATATTATATAATATAGAAAGGAGCTCTACTTTAATAGTAAGATTTAAGAAGAATAATTTATATAAATTTAATATTTCTATTTTATAAAAAGATATTTTTCTTTTTACTATTGTATTAAACATATTCAGCTTTTACATAACTATTTAAATTATATTACTATAAAAGTAATCAATAGTTTGAAAGATAATACTTTAGATTTATCTTATAGAATGAATAAAATAGATATTCTTTCTATTCATAAAGCTTATATTAAAGGAAGCTCTATTAATAATATTAATAAACATAAGACAGAATAGAAATGAAATCTTCAATATTTAGATTATATTAATTCAGCTTTATACAGACCTATAACTCCTATAGTATATAATAGATTTAATAGATTTATTCTATTTATTAAGAAATCAACTGGATTTACTTAGGGATTTTTATTAGAAACTAAGTCAACTGAGAAGCTTTCTAAAGTTTTTCTTAAATTGAAAGAGTTAGTAAATAATAATAATAATAGGAGAAAAATAAAGGAATCTAAAATTAATAGAGGCAGTAAATTTATCAATAAAAGAATAAAGAATATTTATTCTCATTCTAATAATATTCATAATGTTAAACTTCTTTAATTTTAATAAATTGAATAGTTTAATAGAAAGAGTAATAAGAATTCTAATTAATACAATTAGAATTCTAATTTATTACTTAAATTTACCTTATTATTTATAAAAAGATACTTTAATAGCTTCTATATATATATATATAATAGAACTCTATATAATTCTATAAATTTTTAAACCCCTTCTAAATTAGAAAATAAAATAAAACTTAATATTAATAATATTAAAATATAGAGTAATTTCTATTATTATAAAAATAAAAATCCTAATACTAAGAAACTAGATATAAGAGCTTATAAAAGAGCTATTATAACCTATAAAAATAATACTTATAAAATTTGGGATTTTAATAAAAAGAGAACTATATAGTTTAGAAATATAAAAATCCTAGATAATACTTTTAATACTTTAGAAAAAGGGTTATTTGTATCTATTAATTTAGAAAAGGATTCTAATAATAATAAGTCTAAT
>QAPG01001117.1:0-11099 GCA_004366825.1 Colletotrichum spinosum
CTAAAGATAAGCTAGCTAACTAAATTATATTACTATTAGGTAGCTTGCTTTAAATAGTTATTATTATAATTAATATTATTAAATTCTTATTCTAATATCTATATCTTTCCTTAACTTCTTTTAAATTGTAATCTTACTAATAATTATTACTATAGTTCTAATTCTTATGAAACCTATAAGTCTTTATAATCTATAAGTTATAATTATCTATAAGTTATTATAGTAAGTAGTTAAAATAAGTTAGAATTAATAATTAGGATTAGTAGTTAGAATTAGTATTTAGAATTAGTATTTAGAATTAGTATTTAGAATTAGTAGTTAGAATTAGTAGTTAGGATTAATAGTTAGAATTAGTAGTTAGAATAAGTTAGAATTAGTAATTAGAATTAGTAATTAGAATTGGTAGTTAGAATAGATTAATTAGATTAAATTTACTTTATTTTAATTTTACTATTACTAATAAGTATTATTATAACTATAAATTTCATAAGATTCTTAAGTTATTATAATATATAATTAGAATATAAATTAAATATTAAAAATAGTATTAGAATTAAGGAATATATAATTTATTTATAGATATATATTAATAATTATATTTATAAAGTATAGAAGCTATTTATATTTTATCTAGTATTACTAATATATAAATTAAATCTATAACTTCTATTTAAATATAATAACATTAAAAAATCTAAAAAAGAATCCCTTAGGAATTAAATAAATAAGATTATTATTAAATTAATAATACTATTAGTCTAGAAACTTATTAATAAATATAATTAGTATAATAATTACTATTTATTTAAATATAATAAAACTAAAGAGTTTAAAAAACAACTTCTTAAGAATTAAATAAATAAAATTATTATTAAAATAATACTATTAGTTTAGAAGTCTATTAGTAAATATAGTTAGTATAATAATTACTACTTAGTAATTATTACTTTTTTGATAGGAGAATTTAATTAATTACTAAAGTGTTCTACTTTCCTTACTCTAAAGCTTATTACTAGAGTTAAGGTATCTCGTATAAAGACTCGGTATAATTCCGTCATCGATCCCAACTGGGCGGTGGGAAAAGCTTGCGACTACAGATGGGAGAAGCGCATGCGTTGCTTCTGCTGAAGTCAAATCGCCATTTGTGTTACCGTAATCAACTGCCATCGCTGCTTCGAGCCGCCAATGACTCTCTGTGTAGCAACGCGACTGGAAGGACACCGCGACCTGTGTCTGTCTTGGGAATGATGTGCCGCTTCCTTGTCGAGGCATCTATCTTCCGTGGCGATATCGCCGCCACCTGTTGAGCCAAGTGAATAGATTGTAGAATAACCTGTCTTGCTGGTTCTATGCATACCAACTGTCAGTACGGCGAACACCTCGCGAGACAGCCAGGTAAAGGGACATGCCTCTCGAGTGACGATGGGACATCTTCATCCCAACATTGGGCCTTCCCTGCAATGCTCATCAGCAAAACCACCTAGCTTCAGCATAAGATTCGTTGCTCACCATTTATAGAGACTAACTCGAAGCTTTCCAGTTATCTACATATCAATCCAACCATCATGCCATGCGACCTGGGCGACTTATAAGCAGGAGGTTGCCGAAACAGATAGCTCGTCGCATCACAGTAGCTTCACCACACTCGCCGGAAGTTGCAAAACGACGTGAGTTGTGGCTGCTTTGGCCCGTTTCTACGACGATGCGTCGATAGCTCAGTGATTACGCAACCCCTCGCCCAATCGCCATGCTCCTCGAACGGGGTCTGGGCCACGCAAAACGTTGCTGAGGGGGGAACCGGCCATTACTGAGCCCAAAAAATGCGGCATGCTCTCACCTCTGGATAATGGTCAGTCGTCGATTAATTTAATATGTTGAAACTACATGGAGTCATCATCCTGGCAAAGCGATCCCGGCAAAGCCAATGATGTTCAAGATCGCAGGCAAATTGTCGCCTCGGTTGCGGTTGCTGAATCTCGACCATCCAGCAGTAGATGACCGGGCCGGAGCACTTTCAGGTGGTCAGGTTGAGCCATTGCCATGATTTGAAAGTTTTAAGCTCATGAAAAGCAATGAAGCCTCCGGGCGCTCTCTCGGAAGACAGCTTAGGTCTAATGTAATCCCCGCTAAAACGCAGAGGATCATGTTGTCTTGATGACTTGTGATGGCGTCGAAGATATAAGAGCTACCAGCGATCATGTGTCAAGTGAATACAAAAAAGCAGCTCACGAGAAAGTATCAAGACTTCTCGTTGGATCAACTTCTCAGCGCCAGCGATGACGGGACTCAGGTGAAAGCTGCGGGCCAATGGGCTGTTCTGCCATCGTCTGGAAATCTGGCATGTTTTCGTAATCCATGACAGTGAAGACTATCGATACGTCTTGAAAGAAGATATGATTTCCTTCAAGGTTCCTTTCAGTATACCCTTTGGGCAGGCCAAGTTTAGAGACCTGAGCACGGTATTGCAGCGAGGACTGGCAGCGAGTAGGAGTTAGACCCCACAGTGATTCAAGACTGCGAACCACCGCATGCAGTAGTACAACATTCCTCGCCAAGTACTGGGAGCTCAGATCATGACGGTTGAGGAAGCGGCAGAGGTTAGAGGGGCCAACGGTCTGGCCACCAAGCTCACATCCCGGCGACAAACCATCCTGGCAGGAGATCACTGAAACCGACATGACATGTCAATGGATTGAACCAACCCAGCCCTCGCATAACCTCAAGTCGCCTTCCAGCGCCGCGTGTAGAGAAGGCAAAGGTCCTCGGCACACCAGGCAATGTATCAGGCTATTGTTTGAGTACTGGAAACGTGATATCCACTCATCGCCAACCAAAGTCTGATACATCTCAACCGTCCGTTACCACCGTTTGCATTCGTAGCGTTCCAAGCATACCAAAACATCGAACCTGTACCCGGCCGGCCATCCCAGTTGAGGCAGCTGTTTGATGGTACAAGAGCGGACTCGAGGCTCAAAGCGCAATCTACAGACGCTTACCGAGGAAACATCATTTAAATGCCGTGTTATACTTCAATAACTCCCAGCCACTTCGCTCAACCATGTGAGCCGCAATGTCCTGGCCCACGGTAGGCCGCGACAACCACTCGTTTGCTACTCTGATCGTGCCGGAACATCCCCTCGTAGTCCCGTCTCATTCGTGTCGCCATAGATCGAAAATACCAGGCGCGCTCGCTGTTGACGGCATGGGGGACTTTGCTTGACGCATACAGGTCAACATCCAGAGGACTGGAAACGAGCCGATGGGAGACTGAGACTGTGAGCTCTTTCAGAATCTTTGTGCAGCAAACTAGTTGATAGCCATGTCGTCCCGACAGGTCGTCGCACTTCTCAATTATTAGGCCCAGGGCAGCGAAAATGACCACGACAGGCTGTAAATTGGAGCCCTCCGAAAAGTAATCCTACGTCAACTATTGCTATGGTTACCGCTGACGAGGAGGTTGTCAACTTGAACAAGTCGCAAGGAATATTGTTAGCCGCTGTCCGCAACAAGGGCCAAGCCACGAGCGAGGATAACTAAACTCAAGCCAAGGCTATTTAAAACCCCAGACGTCGACGTCGTCACGGGACAAAGGGAATTGATAATTTGTAAACAGGTAGGAGAGAACGTGGCCCCCCTTATCGATAGCTTATCGTCATGATGTGATGTTTCGTTTCTATGCCTCAGGCTATGATGACCCCGTCTAAGGCGTCCATCGGCACTCACTGCCTACCTATTAATTACCTACCTGCTTCCCAGGTCTGTGGATTCAAAAAGCATGCATGCCCCCTACGGCAATCACGCCGCGGAAGCCAAAGCACGGCCCGCGTTGCATTGTACAGAATATCTCCGTACCGACGAGTGCTGGTTCCATTCCATTCATACCGAAAAGCCGGGGTCCGTGTCTGCCAGGCCTCCTACTACCTATTACCTATAGGTACTTTACGAACGCACTCACAAGGCGCCAGTATGGTTCGCAGATGCATCTAGGCAATTGACGATGCAGCGAGCAAGACCAAGGCGTCTAACGGATCCGATCTCAGCTGTTGTTGTTGCGCGTCTAGCATCTCAACAGCCTGCTTGGTAACAGCGCCGTGCACTAGACATGCTCCATATCGCTGGCGTCTGGTGCCCAAATGGATAAAGAAACACGAGAGCTCACACCTTTCGCTTGCCATCGCCCACCACAGTGATTCCAGCGTCGTGCCCCATACCACGGAAACGACGCAGGTTTTCGGCTGTCTCGGTGTGGTCCCCGCCCGCCGGCGTCGATCAACCAACGAGATGGAAAACTGCGCTAGATGCCTGTCGCTCTCGTGGTGAACCAGGGGTTGGCTCACAACACGCCCCTGCCAGAAGAGGAAAGAAAGCTGCCTCATCGAACGGCAGGTGCCATAGGGCTGAGCCGGGGTCCTTGCCCCTCCCTTTCAGAAAAAACAATAGTCGAAGCGGACAGACTACTTTGAGATCATAAACTTTATGTCGTACCTGACAGTAAATTAATCAACTGAACTGTGTGCTTCGGTACTATTGAGCACTGCATGATTTCGGAGAACCTCCCAGCAATGGTGAGGAACGTTTCTGACCCCTGCCCAGCTAATGAAAAACGACACGCCGGCCGCCATATAAACCTCGCGTGATCCCATGACCCAATGACTACCAAGTGAAAACCAACAGAAAGGGGTATGGAGATGGCGCTAATTGTAGACGTTGATGACTTCTGGTGAAAATGAAACAGAAATGTGACGTGAAGGGGGTATTGTCGCCCTCCGGGTATCTCGGAAATAATCCCTTATGCTGTGATGTGTCGAAGACCGTGTTCGCGTGTGATGCTAGATGGCTTGTAATCGATTCCCCGTATTCTCCGACAATAGATGCCATGCGCAGGACAACAAAGCTGTTCTGTCGGGAACAGCCTGCCGATACAATGTCGTGACCAAATACATCCGAAACAGAGACTGGCGCAAAAAGTTGAAAGATCCTGAACCGATTTCCAATATCGCTGATGCTGTGGTAGGATTTTAATTTAGAACGAGACTTGATGAGCCATGTAGACGTGAAAGCAGGGCGTCTTGGACTGAGGCGTAATCGTGAACAAGTGTGAGTGTCGATGCGGAACTCGTAGTAGGCCTCAGCCGTACTGACTCTGTATCGCGTGATAACTTAGTTGGAATAGACCATCAGATGAACGAAGCCATCCACTTTGGATCCAACCAGCCGACTTTGTCGAAGGCAAGCCAAAGCTTGGAGGCTTTATTCACGTCGATCTTGCAAGCTTGCTGGGCATCCGTCTTGCGGAATTCTTTTCCCTTCATCACGCACTCCAGGCGACTTTTGAATATGCGACGCTTGCTGGTTAGGTAAGTAGCGCAGTCGAGACGAAGGTTTGCCGCAAGACTGAGTTCATCCGGGTGAAGCAAGTTGATGTTGAAGTCTTCGCTAAGGTCGATGGGGGCGCCCTTCCAGTCCACCTTTAAGCAATTAGGCTTGTCAGGCAACGAAGACAGTGGTGGGCAGTAGTCTGGGAGAGAGCCAAAGTCTCGATCCTCCCTGTTCGGCGCGACTACGCGGCGGGCCGGGTCTGGAGTGGCGCTCACGCGGCGATGCCGGACAGGAGGACTAGCGCGGACCGCACGCGCAGTCTGAGGCTTGCTAACTCGGTCTGCCCTGGGATTTGTGGGCGTTGAGATGGCTTTTGTTTTGCTGGTGGCAATCTTCCTTACGGTTACCGCTTTGGCGGGAGCAATGGTTTGATAGCGGCCACCACTATTCCAACGAGAGCTGTTGAGCTTCCGGTCTGCTCTGACTTGATTTCGCTCTTTCTCGAGCCACGACCTCGGATCTTTGGATACCAATTTCATGACTTGAGACCGAAGATGCAAGACAAGCTCGTAGTCCTCTCGCTGGGGGGGTGAGGCCTCGCGGAAAAGGCCTGGTGGCCGCGCAACAATGTGCTCGTCAACAATTCGGCGATGCTCAAGTGATTCATGGCTGGGAAACAATGGCGGCTGCGTAGTGCTTGAGTTCGTATCTTCGCGAGGATACAAGATCGGGTCCTTGGCCATGGCGGGCGAGGTCTCGGGCCCAGTCGCATTGGCGAGACCTGGAATGGAGGGCGAGATGGGGGGAGACATCGGCATGCTTGGCTTGGCCGCATTGCGTTCACGGCAAGAACTGAACGCTGCCGTCGCATTCTGCTGGTGACTTTGCTGGCTGAAGCTGTCGAGGGGAAGTGGCTCAGGTGGTGACATGAGACTGCTGATATTGACTGCCTTCTTGGCAGCATCCCGAGTCATTGGTGTATTCTGTGACGACATGTTGAAGTGCGTGGTATCGAATCGCTGCGAAACGGACGAGGTCGACGAGGGCCGACAAAAGCTGAGTGGGATATGAGAGACGTTGATTGAGTCGGGATTTGCGGATGGTTGCGAAGAAGTATTGATATGGGTGGGTTTGTCAGCCATGGTATGGCAGATATATGATGTAGTGCGGGAGGTGGCGAAGCTGTAAATGGAGATCTCGGAGATGTGGTCCAGTTTCGGCGGGAGAGGAAGGGGATGGATAAAGAAGGAACGTGCGGATTGCAGAAAGCCGGACGTGAGCGCGCAAAGCTGTTGATTTCCGGATGTGTCGGCTTGGTTGATTCCAATTGACAGTGTGTAAGGCTCGTCAAGTAGACGTTGTTGCCTACAGGTAGTTGTGTGACTGAGGCGAGTAGGCAGACAGGTCCAGGTATCGATGGTGGTGACGTCTGCCGCAGAGCTCGTTTGTAGCCAGTATAGCCCAACTGTTGCGGTAGTAATCTATGCTCAAAGATGGTATTGAGCCGCCTCGATCGAAGTCGAATGACGAAGATGGTGGTTTTATAGCACCAACTTAAGTATTGGCTTTGTGATGAGATAAAATGCGCTTCGTCAAGGGAGCAATTGCTGGAGGCGGACGGTTTTTTGCGACGACTTGAGCGAGGCCTGTCCAGCAATGCCTACCTGGGTACAGAGGGCAGATTGCGGGGCGGGGGTACTGTCTGCAGGCTGGATGAGTTAGAGGTATCCTTGATCTAACCGGAAAAGAGAGGTGCGAGGTCGGGAACGCAAGAATGGTCGTGTCGCGAGCAGGAGAATGTCGACGCGAGAAACTGGCAAATGGGCAGAATCAACAATTGCAAAAGATGGGCGACGGGAAGCGACAATGATGATGAAAAGAGATTGGAAAGCCTGGGGAAATGGGTGACTGGGAGCTGGAGGTGATGTGATACCCAGGGTAGAGTAGGTACCTTGGGAGGGACGTGGACACAGGTGGACCAGGACCGGACCTGGACCTGCCCGAGCCTGAGCCTCTAATCGTAAGCCTAAGCCTGAGCCTAAGCCTACCTAGGTACCTAAAGTGGGCGTGGGCGTAAGTGCTACGAGGGAACACTGTGGAATCGGAGAAGATCAAAGAGCGGGGTACGTGCCATGTACTTACTGCAAGGTGTCAGAGGTCGTGAAGGCTCCTTCTACCTGGCAACACCTGTGTACAGAAAGACTACAGCAACCTTAAGTACTAGTTGTATATACAAGATGTATATGTCGGACCACGGCATTTTTAGGCGTCTAGACACCTAATCGTAGGTTCAATGTACGGGCTCCTCTTTCTCAGGTAAGCTGGAGGTGCAGGTGTGGTACTCACGCTGAGGCTGTGTAAGATCAGGTACTTTTTTCTGTCTTGTATGTGAGGGAGGTGGGCAGGTGAGAGAAAACAGTTTCCTGAGGTAGGTACGGAGTACCTTGCGTAGATACGCGGGCAGTCGACGTTGTCCGATGTTTTCTCTTACATCTGGACTATCTACTATCACGGTAGGCAGGTAGGTAGGTAAGTGGTTGGGATTAGGCAACTCTAGGCCGTCTTGCCACTTCCTCCAGTTTCTTCTCCGTACTTTCCCTTTTTTTCCCGACTTCGTCTTCTCCCGTTCCACTGCTTGGTTACATCCATGCTAGCAACAGCAACCCGACCAACATTCGGCAGCATTATTGCCCTCTGGTTTACCACATTAGGTTGGTTAGCCGGGTTTGTACTCTGCATCTGGGTAGGTACCAAGGTACCTAAGGAACGGTGTTGCATCTGTTTGGCAGCTGGGCCGGCTACCGGGCAGGTACGTTTTCTGATGTTCTTCTGGCAGGAAAGGAGTCACTCACGTTTCCCTTCCATCTCACATGCCCATCCAGCGCCTGGCACTTGGCATCTGTTCGCTTCCCCCACCCACAAGGGACCCTGCACCAGCACCCGCCCCCTGTCACCGAATTCACGCCATTATCTGGAGCCATATCAATTACCCTAGCATCGCTCTCACTGTCATACGTTCACACCCTCCTGCTCTGTACAAGTAAGCACCTGTTTGCGTACAAGTATTCGCCGCAGCGACAACACGCCAGAAGGACCGTTTCACGCACATTTCGACTTTGAGCGCCTAGAGTAAGGTAGGCTAGGGCAGTCGCTGAGAAGCTATGTCTCGGCACGGAATTTGGTGTTTCTGCCCACCGCCATTTTCGTCCCCATTGTGAAGCTGGCTGCGGAGTACACTGGACTAATTACTAGTACTCCGCATGTAGTTTTGGAACCTTTTTCGCGAAACGAGCCGTAACGATTCGGCTTCCAACAGGCTGCTCGGTGTGTAATTGGCTTCCTACTGATTGCGCCTTGCCCCGCCAGCAGCCCAGCTTGCCAGCCCACTGAGAAGACGGACATGTGCGCGTGCGTTGCGCTCCTCTACGTATTAGTACGGATACCGCCCTAAGGATTGATTCAACAGGACCGAAAAGAGGAGGGGGGAAATGGGAGTTCGCTCTCCACCAAAGTGCGAATATGTCGCCGTCGTGACCTTCGATCACAACCCCCGCAAGCATGCCCTGCAGACAGTGTGGACCAGTCTGCAACCGCAATTGATTCATCCCGCCAGATGCGCCAGCCATGATAATCGTGTAAACATATTGGCTCCATTAGCGTGCTTGGAGGCAGGAGGTACAAATATTTTACCCAAGTGTCCTGTTTACAGTGCGCATTCAATCGTGCCCAGCCTTCTTTACCACTTGCGCTACTATCTTTAGGTGCATGGCACCTTATCTGGTGTGCGGAAATGGTCAGCAGGGAAGGGGCTGCTGACAGCCTGTCTCTGAGTCTACCGCCAAGTCACACAGAATGAGTACCAATGTGAGTACACGAGCACTGCCATTACCTTCCTTATGCGGGGCGGACCACCTCAACACCGATACCAACGAAGTCGACGGCCATTTTCGATATTTGAAGGCCTGGGCCAAGGGATGAGCAATCCTGCCTGCTTCAACATCATGTCGACGCGAGGAGCCCAGCGAGAGAGCTGCATGCCTTGGAGGATGCGAGTTGAGACGGCGTTGCGACTTTCATGTTGCGAGGGAGACTGGCTTCGGCAGCTTTTGCGCAGTAGCCCCGTAGAGCAAGGACATGAGATAAGATCAAAGAACGTCAGGAATCAAGAATGAAAAGGCAAGTGACCAGTCATGGCACGTTGTGGCCCCGTCTTCGTGAGTCTACGGAGTACTACTGACAGGGCCAGACTCTTTTGGTGTTTGCACTGGCCCCTGGGTAGGTCTTCTGTAGGCTGATGCGGTCCGAACCGGCCTTGTCGGCTTCATCCATTGCGGGGCTAAGGAAGCACGCAAGAGGGCAGTCAAGTTTGGCAAATTGTAGATGCCCAATGGAACCACTTGTTAATCGCGCAGAGAGGCCCAAACAAACACGCAAAGCGTCCGCATGGGACGCCTGGCTCGACACGATGCTGGCCAGGTCACGGTGCCTTGCCTTGGGCTTGTTTTCGATGACGTTGACACGCTTGGAACTGGATAGGAGGCCAATTGGTAAGTAAATGAAAAGGTCCAAGTCCATGACCTCAGCTTAAGCTCAGTGCAGGAGCAGCAGTGACGAGACGAGGGGCAATTGGCCAATGAGCAACAGGCGCGTGGTGCAACGACAATGGTGGTGCGTGGGCTGCCTCCGAGCCATTGAGTTTCCGGTGCTTGCTGGCTGGCTTGTTAGTCTCGGCCAATTGGTCTTCTACTTGGTGGTATGGGTAAGTTTAGCAACGCTGTGAAGTACCGCCCCACGGCCGACGCGGTGTAGCAGGGGCTTCCGAAAAGGGTATCTGGTGTACCTGGTCACGTGAGGGTGTGTGCGCTTCCAAATACGGTCAAAGTGGTAGCCCACCAGTACTTGACTGGGTTGCTAAATTTTACGCAACTACCACAGTAATATGGCATTTGGAAACATGGCCCTTTATTGCATATACCGTCGAAGCCCGTCAAATATGCACTGTGCCGGCGGGGGTGCGAGTAGACTCAGTGTTGTTGATGGTGCCGGTCGGGCTGATTGTGGCAGACTGCGCATCTGGTGATAGCAGGTAAGTAGCACCTCCGCTGCGTTCTTGCAATTGGATTGGAAGCATGGCGATGACGGGATGTGTGAGTCACAAAGCCCCAAGGGGGAGGGGGGCACGACGACCTCAATTGTGTAAGTATAGAATTGGTGCTGGACGATGGGACGCGCTGCGAAAAGTGCAGACAAAGGCAACACCGTGACAAGCGGCGAACGTCGTTGGCCTATCCGCGCTCCACTTCGAAACGGTTGACATGACCCCTCGTTCCGTTCTGGCTTAGCTTGTTCGTCAGCTGCCCAGGTATGTATCGATAAGCCATTGCGATGTCAATTCCTGGTATTGCGACGGAGGCATTTTAGTAAATTAACAGACCCTCTTAACAGCCCTTTTTCACATATACTATTACTAACTCTAAGCCTTAATCCTAACTAAGCCATCCTCCTAACCAAAACCCTATTACTCGATTACTATTGGTTGCCCTATACTATAAGGCATTTAATAACTATATATATTACTATATATACAATAATATACTCTCTATACCTTACTAATAATAAATACTAAGTATTTAATACTAGCTATAGCTATATATAAGATAATTAATAAGTAGTTACTATACTATATATCTAGAGCTATATATAGTATTATATATTATACATAATAATAATAATAATAATAATAATAATAATAATAATAATAATAATAATAATAATAATAA
>QAPG01001118.1:0-11049 GCA_004366825.1 Colletotrichum spinosum
AGATTTTTAATACTATAGTAAATTATATTATAAATATTATATAACTATTAGAATTCTATTTTATAAAGTTAAAAAAATAGAAAGTTTATTTCTTAAGTAATATTTTATTAAATAAAAGTAATTTGTTATAAAAGAATTTGAAATTATTCTTAAAAAGTCTTCTAATTACTTTTTAAACTTCCTAAGTATCTTATAAAAAATTCCCAAATACCTTATAAAAGAATTCCTAAGTACCCTATAAAGAAAATCCTAGCGCTAGTCGCGGGACCTAGTAGTATTTATACTTTATTTATAATACTTATTTAGAATACTATAATACTAGAAACCCTATATTTTTAGCGCTTATACCTACTAAGAAAAATATATTAGAAATTTTCAAATTTAAATAAAGATTAACCTTAGTACTTTATAAAAGAATTTCCTAAGTATCTTATAAAAGATTCCCTAAATATCCTATAAAAGATTTCTAGTAGTAGCTATAAAACTTAGTAATATTTATATTTTATTTATAATACCTATTTAAAATATTATAATACTAGAAGCTTTATATTTTTAATACTTATAATTACTAAGAAAAATATATTTGAAATTTTTAAATCTAAGTAAAAGTTAACTTAAGTATTTTATAAAAAATTTCCTAAATATCCTATAAAGGATTCCCTAAGTATTTTATAAAAGAAATTCTAGTAATAACTATAGAACCTAGTAATATCTATATTCTATTTATAATACTTATTTAAAATATTATAGTACTAGAAGCTTTATAGTTTTAGTACTAATAACTATTAAGAAAAATATATTTAAATCTTTTAAACTTAAGTAAAAATTAGCCTAGGTATTCTATAAAAAACTTATAATAGCTTATAAGTAGATTTCTAATAGAAACTATATAGCTTAATAGTATTTATACTTACTATATAATACTTATTTAGCTAACTATAATACTATAAGTTTTATATCTCTAGTAATCCTAACTACTAAAAGAAATATATTTTAAATATTCTTAATACTAAATATAATAATTATAGCCTCTAAAGCTTTATAGTAGTAATAGTAGCTTTAAACACCTTTTAGTAGTAATAGTATACTAAGTCTTATAGTTATAATAACTATAATAGTAGCTTATAGTACTATATACCTTATAGTACACCCTATAGTTACTATACTAGTAGTACTATTATATATAAGCTATAGTATGTACTCTTACTTATATATAGTATTAATTAATTAGTTAGTTCTTATAAGATAATTTGTTTATTTTCCTATATAAATCTAATTTAATTAGAAACTTTTTATAAATTAAAACTAAGTATTATAGAACCTATTTATAAAAAGTATTAATAAACTTATAAGTAGGAAGTAAGTATAGCCTAATAGTAGTATAAAAACCTATATTTAGTATTATATAGTAATATATTAGTATACCTAATAAATATCCTATATTCTATAAACTATAGTATAATATCTCCCTATATATTTTAGAAAACTATTAAAACTTTAAGTATAAGAAGTTTATAGCTATTAGTTACCTTTTATAGTATTAGCTATTTAAATATATTAGTAAACTAGGGATACTTTAAAAGGTTTAGTAGTTTAGTATTACTATAGTTTTAAAGGATAAGCTTTATAGATAGATAACTACTAGCTAGACTTATTAATAAGTATTAGGAGTAAAATATTTATAATTGATATTAAATAGCTAAAAGTATAAAGCTAAGTTATTCTTTTTAAAAATTTTAAATTATATAATTTACCTATAAGTATAATATAGTAAATAGGTATTCTAAGGAATTTAGAAAGAGAAAGTAGAAACCTCTAGAATATTATAAATCTAGCTAGTATATACCCTAAGGGGTATAGACACTTTAAAGTATAAGTAATATTAATAATTAAACTTTTTTACTATTCTAATAGTAATATTAACTAACCTTAATATATAATAATTACCTAGTTAATTCTATTAGTAGTTATATATTTATCTTAAAAATTAAATTATATATATCTAAATATAAGTAATTATATAGTGAAACTATAAATAGCTTATTATATAAATTATTATTTATTTAATAATATTTTACTATTTAGATAATTATAATAATTCTAGAGCTAATATATACTAAAAATCCTAACTTTAGAGAAAATATATTTATTAGATTAAAAACTAATACTTTTTAAAGCTTATTAGTAATTTATAATAACTTCTTAAATCGTATAACTTTATACTAGTAATAGTTTATTTAAATTTCTTCCCTATTAACTTTTAATACTAGAATAATATTCTAGTATAATTATAATAAGTAATAAAGGGTTAGGGCTTAACCCTAGAGAAGGAACCTAAGAAACAACTATTATATCTAAAGAAAGTAGTAGGCATACAAATTACTTAATCCTAATATAAAGAAATAGTAATAATAAATACTAGTATAAAGTTCTTTTAAATCTTATAATTAGAATAAGTATAATTTAAATCTCTTAATAAAGAATAATTAGAAAGTAAGTCTAATACTAGTAGCTATAGTAATTCTAATTCTAATAGTATATATTAAAATTACTATAATTAAAAAGCTTATAGTAAAACCTTAGGTCTAACTAGTTAGTCTACCTTACTATATACATTAGTCTAGCTAAGTTTTTCTTTTTATAGAATTATATACCTTTTACTAAATATACTAAAGAAATAGGACTTTTATTTTAAAGAAATTGGAATATTCTAAGTAGGCTTATACTTAAATATATTAATATAGAATAATAGAATAAGACGTATAGTTCTATTTTATTAGTTTCTAGGACCACTATAATAATTAATAAGAATAGTTAGAAGTATTAATATTTAATTATTAGAAGTGAAATTCTTAGATTTATTAAAAACTAACTACTATAAAAACATTTACTAAAAATGTTTTTATTTATTAGGAATAAAAGTTAGGAAATTAAAAAGGATTAGATACTATCATAATCTTAACTATAAACTATACTAACTAAAAATTAAATAATATTATTTTTTAACTTATTTAACATTTTATAAGAAATTAAAATATTTAAACTCTAGGGGGAATATAGTTATAAGGCTAAAATTTAAAGAAATTAATAGAAAAGTACTACTAGGGGTAAATAGTAGCTATTTGAGTTCTACCCTAAATAATAAGCCTATAAAAAGTCTAGTAGTTAGCCCTAAATCGCTAGTTATCTTAGTAGTAATAATATCTCCTAATTATAAGAAATTTTTAAAAAGTAGTACTCCTAAGTAATACTTAAAAGAAATATTATAATAATAGTATAATAACTATTAATATAAAGATAATATACTACTTATAAAACAACTTATAGCTAAACTTCTAATTATAAGGAAAGTTTAGAGATTTAATAGAGATAAGTAGTACCTACTAGGCGCTACTTAAGATAGAATCTATACTTATTTAAAAGAGTAGGGACTAATTAATATATTACTTAAAAAAAGAACTTATAGCTTAATTTAACTTAATATAAAGAAACTTACTAAGTCTAAATATAATAAGGATTAATAGATTGAAAACTTTTTCTTAATTTTATAAGTAGTAGTATATAGCTATTCTTAGTTAGTAAAGTAATTTATCTACTTAATTATAATAATAAATAAGATTTTAACCTACTAAATAGCTTATATTACTTTAATAATACGCTAGCTTCTTAAAAGGATTATTAGTTTAAATTAATAGAAGTTTAAAATAATAATAAGTTAACTTTTATAAACTTATAATAATAAGCCTTATTAAAGATAACTACTAGTCTAGCGATTCTAACTCTATAAGGGAAATCCCTAACTATTAAGTAAACAAATACCTCTTAAAATACTTATTATAAGTAATACTACCTAATATAAAGAATACCTAACTACTTCTAAATAGCAGCTGATCCTATAGTAAGCCTAAATAATACTAAGTTATTATAATATACGCAAAAAAGTAGGCTTGAAAAAGCTTAAAATATATATTAATCCTAAGCGAAAACCTAACCCCCTAAGAAAGTCTAGTAAGCTAATATAAAGGAAGCCTACCTAATTATAAACTAGTATTTAAATATTATAATACTTTTAGATATTCTAAACTATATATATATATTATACTAATAGAACTAGTAAGTATTCCCTTAGCTAGAAAACCTAAATAATCTTATTAAACTCTATTATATTAAAAATAAAATATTATAATTATTACTCTTTAATAAACAATCCCTAGTAAGTATAAGTTATTAGTTTATATTAATTATATCCCTACTTTTTATATATACTACCTATTGCTACTACTAATTAAATAGTTTAGTAAAACTTTTAGATTAGCCTAGAAAAATAGGTAACTACTACTTAGAACTAGAAAATTATTTAAACTTAATTATTTAAAAAAAGTAAAAATTATAATAAAATCTCTATTAGTAAACTAGTAGAAGGATTATTACTAAGTTTACACTTTATAACTTTTTATAAATATACCTAACTATTACTTTAATAAATAAGAAGTCTACCTCCCCCCTAGCTTTATTCATAAGATACCTACTAGAGGAAAAACCTAACTCTTATTTTAATAATATCTCTTCTAAATAGTATAAATAAATAATTAAAACTTTTAATAATAAATCTCTTAATTCTAGTATTAATAAAAAACGTAGCGAAATACGATAAGTAATATAAATTATAGAATTTAGTAAATTATTAAATCTTCAAATATATATTATACCTACTAGTATTCTCACGGGCATACCTATTCAAGCGTTATTTTAACTTTTAAATACTACTTAGTATTAAGGTTTCTATAGTTAATATAAGGTTTTAAAGATAATAGTAAACCCTCATAGAGCTTCTTTTACATAATAACATACTACCTCGCATTAGGACCTATAGAATACTCCTATTATAAAACCCCCTAATCTTTATAAAATTAACTTTAAATTAAATAGGAATACTTATTAAACTTAAGTATATTAATAAGTAGAAAAAAAAACTAATAAGAATTACCCTAATAATAATAAGTAAAGTAGTAATAGTTTAAATTTAAAATCTAACTTTTAGAATCCGAATTATAATTTATAGAAGATACTTTAGATATAATACTTTCTGAATTCTTTAGAATAAGATATTATAAAAAGTAAGAACCTTATATAGTTAGATATTAAGTTTATATAAAACTCTTTCAATAAGTTAAGTAGTTTAAAAATACTATTTAAAATAAGAAATATATTTTTTCTAAAACTAAATACTAACGAGAGATTAATAATATATAAGTAGAATAATTAAAATATAAAAAGTATTTTAAAACAAAAGTTAAATAATATATAAAATTATTAAAAAGGAAGTACTTATAACTAGACTTATACCTAGCGGATTACCTAGCTCTTATAACTAGAATATTCTACTAGCTTAAGTTAGTATTAGCTTACTATTAGAAATAAAAGCTTTAGGAATATAGTTCCTTCTAAGGAGTATTATAACCTATTATATAATACTTTTTAGTAGGTTGAAATATACATTCTATAAGGATACTAGTATAATAATTATTAGTAACCCGTCTTAAAATATAGACTAAAAAATCAATTTTATATATAGGTATTTAGGTATCAAACCCCTATATATAATAAAAATAAACATAAGTAAGAACTTTAACACATTATCAACTAATCCTAGTATTCTTAGATAGATTTAAATAAAAGTATATAAAATTAGACTTAAAAGAAAGTAAACTATATATATATAAAATAAAACTAGAAGAAACCCTAATAGAAACTTATAGTAGTTCTAATATATAAATTAATTATATATATATAAAAGTAAAAGACTAATTAAACTTTCTAGTAACTAGTTTCTACTAAAATTTCTTTTGAAATAGTAGTATTAAACTTAATTTTATAAAGTAAAACGAATAATTAAAAACTTAAAAATACTATATTACTTTTATCTATTCTTAAACTTTAAATATATAAGAAACCCTTATTATTTAGTTAAATATAAGTATTTAAATATATTAATACTAATAAGCTATTTTTAATAAGTAGAACTAGTAATATAGGATAAACTAAACATAAAATTAAAATATTAGAATAAACACTTATTAGATACTATAAAAAGTATTAATATATCTTAATAATAAAGTAGTAATTATAAAAGTTAGAGTCTACTAAAGACTATATAATGACTTACCTATTAAATATACTAGCTTTAAAAATAGATAGTACTTACTTATATTTTACCTTTAGTATAAAAATAATATACTAAAGAGTAAGTAGATATAGAAATTAGTAATGAAGCTTAAAATATAAACTTAAATAGAATAGCTTTTAGTATAGATCTTAATAGTAATAGTAAATACTTTAATAAAAGCTTAAAAAACTAAAATAAAAAGAAGTTTTATATAAATAGTAGTTAGATATAAGTTAGTTAATCCTAAGCTATAGGGAAGTTCTATTTTAAAAAAGCATTTATACTTTATATAGTAAAAAAGAAACTAGTTAATATTCTAGTATTTAGATATAAGTTTTATATAGTAATATAACTGAACGTAGAGACAACAGTAGGAGCTTTAGGTAGAATTCCCCTTTCTTCTTAATAGTCTATTACCCTAAAATTAATTTATCTAAAACTAAAGTTTAATAACTAGAAAAATCTAATACTTCTATTAAGTCTAATACGTTCTTAATATCTTTTGAAAATCTATAGGAAAGAATAATTCTTATACTAAATTATACTTATAATTATAATAAGTTTCTAAAATAAATAACTTCTAGTTAATAGAATAATATAGATAAAAGAAATTAGTAAAATAAATCTATAATTTTAAAATAAAAATTAATTCTAAAAGTTAAATATATTAAGTTTTTAATAGACAGCCCAAGAGTAGGTTGCTACTAGCTAAGTAACTAGCTAGAAGTTTCTAATATCTAAGTTTTAATACTTTTAATAAGTTCTTAGTTATCCAGTATACAATTAACAACTAATTTAGAACTAATATAAACAAAAAAAATCTAACTATCTAATTAAAACATAATATTATAATAACTAGAAAATAATATTAATATAATATAATTTCTACCTAATACTCTAAATATTAAAATAAAGTAATTCAACTAAATATAAATAAATAGTAGGAGTAACTATAATTTAACTAAGAAAATAATTAGAATAATACTAAAAAAAGTAACTACTAGTAAAACCTCACGCTTTATAATACTATTAAATTATAGAGACTTCCTAGAGCTTTCTACTATTATAACTAACTAGAAACAACTAGTATAATACCCGGGTTAATAGCCTAGGGGATAGTAATAATATAGCTAGTATAGGATAACTATATAGCTAAACTCTATGTTTCCCTTATAGGAAATAGGAATATAGTTTAATAACTAAATAGTAATAAGTTTAAGAAGTATTATAATATATATTTAAGCTTAAAATATAATCTATAGTAAGCCGAAAAGCTAGTACTAATATATAAGCTTTTAAGGTAGCTAAATATCTTATTATCTAATTAGTAATACGTATAAATAGATCAATAAAATTCCTACTATTCCTATCTATTATCTAATAAAACTATAGCTAAAGGAATAAGCTTAGTAGAATCAATAAGAAAAGAAAACTTTAAATAGTTTAATAGGGTCTATAATATACTAAAGGCTTAAACTTCTAGTATATTAGTCTAATAGCTATATATTACAAGTAGCTATAAGTAAGACAACTTAGTATAGGGAAACTTATAAAGCGTAGAGATATACCTATAGTAATCCTATAGTAAGCTCCTAACCTTTAGGGGTTATTATAATATATAGTAAAATATTAGCCCTACTAGAGACAGCAGGACTTAAGGTATATACTAATCCTAAATAAAAACCTACCCCTAATTAAAATACTTATAATATAAAAGTTAGAAAAGTCTTAAGAGAGGTTAGTACCTTCCTATCTATTTAAATAAATATAGGAAGTAGTAAATAGTTAAACTTAACTCTAGTTTAATATTATAAAAAAGTATAAGAAATATAGAATAAATAGGAACTTTAGTATTAGTAAAATACTACTACTCTTATTATTTTTTTACTTATTTAATAAAATAAAGCTAGATTTATATCTAACTTCTAGTTTTAAAATCCTTTACAAATTAACCCAAGTTGAAAATATTATTAAATAGAAAGTTTAGCTAAAGCAGCATATCTATTAAACTATAATACAAATATCCTAAAAAAAGCTTATAGAGAACAGAAATCTCTAGTAGAATAAAAAGATAAAAATCCCTTTAATTTTAATTTTTAGTATAAATACAAACTATAAAAATATAACCTATCGATCCTTTAGTCTTTTAAAGCTTAAAGCTAGAAGTATTAGAAAAGTTACTATAGGGATTAATAACTAATCTTAAGTGTTATAATAAAAAGCGGCGTCTAGTTTAATACTTTCTATATAACACTAGAAAGTATTCACTATTTCTAATAACTCAATACAACCTCTAATTAAAACTATAAGTAAAACATCTAAATATAGGAAAACCTTAATAAGTTAGTAGTAGTAACCTTTAAAATAATATTTTATAATAAAGTTTTTTCCGAGATAGCTAATAATCCACTAAATAGAAATAATCTACAACTAACTTAACTATAACTAAACAATTTAATACTTAATAAAATATTAGTAAAAAAGCGACCTCTTACTTAAAGTATAAACTATACCTACCTGAGAAAGTACTATGTCTACTAGCTATATTAGCTGTAAAGTATGGAGTAGGCTACGCTATAGTAACCTATAAGTATCATAAAACTAGTTTATAATAACTAAATATTTATAATAATATTACTTTTTAATCTTTTAATATTAACTCTTCTTATTATACTAAAATAGAATTCAGTAAGTATTAGATTATTTACCTACTAGATATTAGTCTTTTAAAGTTTACTATTAATAAGAATAATTAGTTCCTCCTTCTAGGGAATTACTAGCTAGTTAATATAATAGACAACTTATAAATACTATACAGTAATACAACTTAGTTTAAGAGAAGCTATAAAGCTATAAGGCTTTATATTAATCCTAAGGGGAGTACTACTAGAATAATCTAATAAATACCACTATAGAATATAGAAAAGTATAAATAGTACTCTTAGAAGCTACTTAAGAAATATATTAAACTTTTAGGGATCTAAATCTACTTATAGAAAACCTATAATTTAAAATAAGTAGAAAATATATAAATAAACTATAAGAAAAAATACTAATAGTAAGCTTAATAGTATTATATTATAATAGGAATATTATTTAACTAGTATAATATCTATCTAGTAGGAAAAATAACTATACTCAATAGATATATACTATCTATATAATAATATAATATAATTAAATAGAAAATATAAGCTAAGTTTAAACTATTATAAGATAAATTAATTTTACCTTACTAATAACTTTATTATAATAGTAATTAAGCTTAGCATAAAAAGAACTACTTATTTAGATAATTAGTCTTTATAGCTATCCAACTAAGTAGTACTATAATACTACTATCTACTAAATAATAACTAAATACCTCTAAATCAAAATCTATATTAGAACGCGATAATACCTCCTATATATACAAATAGATATAAATAAGCTTTAGCTTAGTATCTTAATAAGTAATTATTCTACTACTTTTAAAATAGGTAGTAGTATTTTATAAATTATAATTTTAATATAAGTAGGGTTAAATCCTTTATAAATAATTTAGATATATAAAAAAATCCTATAAGTAGTAGAGTAGCTTTATTGTTATAATCTACTAAAAATAAACTTTTCTTTATTTTAATTTCCTTATAAACCTAGAAACTTATAAATTAGGGGTATATAAAAAAGATAGCTAGTTAGTAGCTAGATAGACTAGCAATTAGTTAGATAGACTTAATTTTTTAAAAGTTAATAAGTATCTTATAAAAAAAACTAGTCTCAAAACTAGAAAGTATCAAATATCTTTAGAAATAGTAAAATATTTTATAATTCAACTAATATATATATAAGATCTAAACGTATAGTTTAGTAGTATAACTAGTATTTTATAAGAAAAGTTTAAGAATCTTATTACTCTATAAAGAAATTCCTAAATACTTTATAAAAGAATTCTTAAGTATTTTATAAAGGAATTCCTAAGTACTTTATAAAAGAATTCCTAAATACCTTATAAAAAAATTCCTAAGTATTTTATAAAAGAATTCCTAAGTATTTTATAAAAGGATTCCTAAATACCTTATGAAAAAATTCCTAAATATCTTATAAAAGAATTCCTAAATACCCTATAAAAGAATTCCTAAATACCTTATAAAAGAATTCTTAAATACCTTATAAAAGAATTCCTAAATACTTTATAAAAGAATTCCTAAATACCTTATAAAAGAATTCCTAAGTATCTTATAAAAGAATTCCTAAGTACCCTATAAAAAAATTCCTAAGTACTTTATGAAAGAATTCTAAAGTACCCTATAAAAAAATTCCTAAGTATTCTACAAAAGAATTCCTAAATACCTTATAAAAGAATTCCTAAGTATCCTATAAAAGAATTCTTAAGTATCCTATAAAAGAATTCCTAAGTACTCTATAAAAGAATTCCTAAATACTTTATAAAAGAAATTCTAATACTAGTCGTAGGACCTAGTAGTATTTATACTCTATTTATAATACTTATTCAAAGCATTATAGCACTAGAAGCCTTATACTTTTAGCGTTTACGACTACTAAGAAAAACATATTCAAAATTTTTAAATTTAAGTAAAACTTAACCTAAATACCTTATAAAAGAATTCCTAAATACTTTACAAAAGAATTATTAAGTATCTTCTAAATATTTCTATTTTATTATTAAAACTAAAGATTACAGTAATTTAATAAGAAATAGCTAGTAATATTAATTCTTTATTATACTTATTATAAAAATATATTTTGAATATTACTAAAATAAATTTATCAGAAATTAAAAATTAATAACTCTATATATATTTAGACTTTAGAAAGAAGTAAAAAATATATCTTAATAGGAATAATAATTATAATTTTTATTATAAAATATTTAAAAGTAA
>QAPG01001119.1:0-11061 GCA_004366825.1 Colletotrichum spinosum
TAATATACTATATATATTTTATAGAATACTTAAAAAGCTTTTTAATATATACTACTTATAAGGACTATAGCTATTATACTACTTAACTTCAAATACTTCTAATACAAAGAAACTACTATAAGTTTTTATTTCTCTTAAAATAATACTTCTTTTAAAAGTCTATTAATAATATAAGTACTTTAGATATATCTTCAAGGGAAATAGAAATATATAATTATTAATATAGAAAAAGAAGATAATATACTTCTCAAGCTAGTAATATAGCTCCCCCATAATAGGTTTAAAACTAAAATACTTAAAACCTACTTCTAAATAGTATTATGATAAATAAAGAAATTTATAGAAACTATAAAGCGTTTTATTAAAATAATAAATCCTACTTAGTATTTAATAACCTAGTAGTATCTATATATAGATAACTTGATTAAACACTATATATATAAGAATATTAACTATATTGTATTCAAATAATATAAAATTAAAACAATTAGTAATTATTATAAAGATTTAAAATAATATACTTATTAAAATAGCTATATAAATTTTATAATTATCTTATAACTATTAGTTTCTATAGATAACTAGTTAAACTTTAATTTTCAAGACGTACTTATACTTATTAAACTTATAAATATAAACCTAGTAATACCTTAAGATATTCAAGTTTCCTATGGGAATCCTACTAACTTTACTCTAGGAATATAATTTAATATAACTCTTAGAATAAACCTATGTAGCTACTACTATAACTTTAATATATAGATAAATAAGTATTATTAAGTAAGATATAAGTAATAGTAATAACTTCTACTATAAAACTCCTAAAGTAAAAGCTTCTATTCCCTTATATCTTATGTACTTTCTAATATCTGATTTACTTTATAATTAAAATTTATTATTAAAAGACCTAATATTTATATCTTAGATTCCTTAAGAAAGTTAAACCTCTTGGACTCCTTCTAGTTAACTACTTATATATTTCTATGGCTATTAATAGGAATATCTTAAAATATCTTTAAATAACTAAAAACCACTAGCTAAAAAAGCAACTTTAAATAACAATCTCCTAATTACTCTAATGTAATACTTTATCTATTTTTTATATTTAACTCTCTCTCAAAATACCTAAACTCCTTACTTCCCTATAATCTTATTTATATAAATAAGATCGAAAAAGAATATAGTAAATAATTCTGAAAGGATTATTAATACGAACTTTATATTTTTAAGTAATACCTCATAAAACTTAGGAATAACTACTATATAGATAAAGAATTTCAGATCACTATAACTACTTCTTATTATATTAACTACATTATTAAACTCTTTACTTAAACTTTAATAAGTACTTAAGCTACCTTTAAGTAGCTCTACTATAATTAATTATTCTTATAACTAGTAAAAAACTTTATTAGAATTAAACTATTTAAAGTTATCTTATAAAAAACCTAAATCCCTATTGGAAAAGAGAATTTTGTTAAAAGAAATATTATAGATTATTATACCTTTATTTCAAAGTAAGTTCTATACCTAATATTAATTAGCTAAAGTATAACCGACTGAAAAGCTAATAAAAATATACTTCTTAAAATATACTAATTAATTATATTTAAGTTTTGTATTTATTATAAGAATAAACTGATTATTACTATAAATATACAAATAAGCTAAGTCTAACCTTATAATATTATCTCTTTAAATAGTTTTATAAAAGATTGTATATAATATTTATTGGTTTAAAAAATAAGTTAGTATTTACTTATAGAGAAATACTACTACTTATCAGGTTTCAAGTTAGAATTCATAAAGCAATTTACTCCTATACCTTATAGTTTTTATATATACTTAAATAAGTACTTTAATACACTTAATACTTCTATTTTAACCTTAAATATATAAAATAGAAAACTCAAGGTATATATCTTAAGAAGTTAGGCTATACTTCAGACTTTTATACTTAGAAACCTTATTATCACATTCAAAAACCTTAATATCAATATTATACTAACACTTAAGAAAAACAATAAAACTCTTAAACGTTTTTATAATAATAATTCTAATCTAGTCTATAAAGTAAAGATCCTAAGAATAATTAGTAGCTCTATCTATAAATATTAAAGCTGAGATATAGTTATTATAGTCTTAATAATAAGAATAGAAGTTAAAAGTAATATATTCTTCAGAAGTAGTATATAAAGTATTCTTACGCTTTATATATTAGATCTTATATTCTACTTTATTAATACTATATATTTTATATACTTTTTAAGTTAATTAATAACTATTATACTTTAAGTAGCTATTTATAATCTAAATACCTTATATAACTAAAATAAAATAGTTAAAAGGCTTTCTGTTACAATATCCTAACTACTAATACTAAAACTATTTAGTACTTTTTGAAAGTTATTAAATAGTATCTATAATATACTACTAATAGTAGTAATATCTAAGAGAAAGCTCATATTATACTAACTATATAATTAAAATAGTTAATTTCTTATGAAATATATAGTATTTAAAAGTTTACTAGTTATATTAAATATTAATAGTTATAATTTTAGAATACTTACTTTTCTATAATTAAGATAAATAATTTATCTTAATATCGTACTAGTAGTTTTACTCTTATAACTACTAAAAAGAGATAAGATTTATAATTAAAGTAATATAGAAAATAATATTATATAAATATAATTTAATCTCTTTACTTTTACTAATTATTATAAACCTCTCAATATCTCTGTAACTCTTAATCAATATAAACCTTATACTATACTAAATATAATTTCTTATTAAAACTCTTTAAATAATTATTAAGTATTCTATATCTTAAAAAATGTAAACCGAAATACCTAAATTAAAAGTAAAAGAATCTTAAAAAAGTACTACTAAAATCTCTTTTTATAATATACTTACTATATAATATTATAATTATTTTAACTAGAAGGCTGGTTGTATAGCTACTATTATTTTAAATTCTAAATTCTTCTTAAAAAATCTATATCTAAAATAAGTAACTACTTAATCTTCTTTTTAATTAAAATATTTAATACCTAGCCTTTATAAGCTAACCAAAAGTATATATAGTAATAATATACTAAATAATAATTTAACCTATACTTCAGAAAGTATAAAAACTTATTTAAACCCTAAAAGTGTTTCTTATTACCTTGAGTATTTAAAATAATAATCAAAATCTCTATTAAAATATTAAAAATACTATAATTAATCTTATTATATTAAGAAACCTTAAGGATATACTATATTATTTCTCTAATAGCTAAAATAACCTTATCTAAAAATCTAAAGTTTCAATAATTATGAATTATAAGTATATGACCCTATATATAAGACTTAATGAGTAAAAAAGCTAATAAAAATATGAGATTATAAACTTAAAGTATTCTAATAATAAAAAAAGTATAGCTAACTATTTAAACTTTATATATAATATCTTACTACTTCTAAGACTATACTTTAATATTTACTCTTATAATAAAATACTTAAGTCTAGGGAATTAAAATATCTTATAATATATTTAAATAGTATTTTAGAAGTATAAGTTATCTATAATACTAAAATAGTTATAAACATTAATACCCTATACTACTATATCCTTCTCTATATTATAATACTAATATTAAAATATTTTATTTATGTACCTAAAGATCTAAGTTATTATATAAAATTAATTTAACTACTTATTTTAACTTTCTTAAATTCTTAAAATATAGAAATTATAAAAAGCTATATAAATTATTAAACCCTTCTTAATAAGGTTTATAATATCTCTTATATAAACCTCTAGAATAATATCTACTAAGAATTATTAATCTTCCTTATAGTTTACCCTTATAATAGTAGAATGTATAAAAATACCTAATTTAGAAATTTTAAAAACTTATTAATACTTTTTAACTTTTAAAACGTCACTCAAAGGTAACTTAAAAAAAAACTTCTTAAGAAGATTTTAATAAATATTTACCTTACGGTTAAAATAGTCCTATAAGTTAAAAGCCTTAACTTCTACTTAGAAAGTATTATACTAAGTAAACTACTAATTAGTTTTTTTAAAATTTAAAAGAAGAATATGTTTAATAGATATCTTAATATTCAGAATATATTAAATTATTATAATATATACTTTTTAGCCTAATAGCTCTTTAGTATTATAAGACTCTTAATTATTATATATAATTAGGAAGCAAAATCTAATATATATTATGTATAACTTTATATAATTAAGTATACTATATAAAGTTTTATTTTAAGTAGTTTAAATTAAGTGAACCCTATAGAGATAGCGCTAGTACTTAAGATGTATCTAATATAAACCCTACGCCTCAAGCGTATTATTCCTAATATATAGGGAATAATTTAAATAGGTTAAATATTATTAATTATTTTTATTTTGAAAAGATGAGTATTATATTTCTTTATAGTCTTATTTAAATTATTTTTTAAAAAAGATAGATTTTATTAGAGTATTTCTAGAGAGAATAGACCTTTCATTTAGTTTAGTTAGTTGATATTTAGTATTTCTAAATTAGTATCTAAAATTATTTATAACAGAAGAAGCCTTTTGATCTCTAATTTGAATAGACTTATTTGTAGATTTAGATATAGTCTTAGTGTTTCTTTTAGATATTTAATAGATTTGTTAATACTATCTTCTTTTTTCAATATTATTAATCATAAGTTTAATTTCTTCTTATTTCCTTTCGTAATTAAAAGATTCCTAGTTAGGTTGTTTTTGTATCTTGAAAGAGATAATAGAATAGGTATTCTCTTTAAGATATCTATAGAGATATTTAACTCTAGCAGAAATAGCTAGCTATTTTATTATGATAATAGGTTTTTTTGAAGTAGTAACTTTAGTACTATTAGTTTTAAATATTTTAGAACTTTAAGGTAGAAGTAAAAGTATTAGGCATTCTAGTAACTTAAGGCATTTGGCAAAATATAACTAAGTAAATAGGTTAAGTTGATTTATTTTAATCTTATATTATTATTTAAAACTTAAATTTATTTTAGAGAGGCGCTAATAGCTCGCTTTCTACTATAACTATTAGTAGACATATTACCCCCTAAAATATAACTTTAGCCTTCCTACCCCTCTACTAGCTACTATAGCTAACCCTTAGTTAATCTAAGGCTAAACCCCTTATAACTATAATAGCTGGTATACCTATCTTATATTAACCTTTTTAATAATAAATAACTAATAACTCTTTTCATAATACTTTTACACCTTTATATCTTATACTTTTACAGCTATATATAATTCAAATATCTTAAGATTTTTAATTACTACTAACTATAGGCATTCTATTTAAATATTTATTATAACTTTAATATTTATAACTTCAATCTCCTTACTAAATCCTACTTACCCCTAGGATAAGATTTTATACTATTAATATAAAAGGTCTCTACTATCAATATAAATCAACCTATAATCTTAATATAAATATGATAGGATTCAACTTATTCTTATTACTAAATAATCTTCATATATTAAATATAGTTAATATATGAATAATACTTATATAAGTATATATATCTCTAATATAATTAGATAACTTTTAAAGTTTCTATAATTATATTATTATAATACTCTAAAGTATCTAGTAATCAATATTATAATGATATATTAATATTAAGGTATTATTTAATTAATACTTAGTTTCTAATATTACTAAGTTTATATAATAAGTTATAGGTTAAGTAAATAATGCTCTTTTAAATATCTATAAGTTACGTATTAATTATAATATTCAAATTTCATTGAAGTTTATTCCAATAAAATAATAGTTTTAATTATAATAATTATAATTAGATATCTCTATACTTATTTCATAGTAATCCTTTTCTAAATAGCTATATAAATCTTAAAGAGATTTTAGTTCTATTATAAAAGATATAAAAGAGTAATAAATTATAGAATGCCTAACTCTTATAGGTATTTTATTTTGTTCTTTTTTAAGAAGTTTACAAAGGTTCTTAACCTTATGACTTTAGTAGTTACTTTTAGCTATATATATTAAGCCTCAATTTTAATAAGATTCTCTTTATATAAATTGTTACTATAAAGTCTTCTACTACTATAAAGTTGAATATTAGAACTAGAAGTATAATTATCTATAACAATAAGTAATTTTATTACTATTTGAACTAGTTATAAGCTAGTATAAGTATAGATACTATTATCTAGTAATATTTATAGTTAAATCTGTATATAAAGTAAAGAGCTTAGATATTTTTCGAAGTATAGAATAGAAGTAATTGAATTAAATTTATTTTAATTTAATAAATACTTAGAGTATTAATAATTTAGTTTGAAATTGTAAAAGTAAAATAGTTATGATCAGAATCGTTAAAACTAATAAGAGTATTAACATCAAGAAATATAAAAAAGAAATAAGAGTTTTTATTTTATTTAAATAATATATTATCTAAAAGGAAGTATTAAATAAAGTAAGCTTTTCAAAATGAATAAAGAACAATATCTTAAGTATTGGAAGTTTCATTAATAATGAAATAGGGATAGAAAATACAAATTATAATTTTAAATTATGATTTCTAAGTATTTCTTAAATTAGAGTTAAGAAGTATTTGTTTAGGTTTAGGAATAGAAGACGTAAAGATTAGTATAGAATTATTTAATGACGTGTTTAAGTTAAAGTATATCAGTAAATAAATAGGTATATCAAATAAATTATTATTAACTACTTTAGTTTTAGTAAGTCTAAATTATAACTAGAATGTTCGTAATAATTAAACATTATTATTTCTATTAGATTTAACGTATAGAATCTATTTTATTAATCTATATTGCTAATAAGTATAAAGAAAGCCTTTTGCTTCACATAGAGAACATTTAGCACCTACCTAGGACCTATATCTTAACCTACCCTATACTAACTATTATAACTATATTTACTTTAGGCTTTTAAATTAAAATAATATTATATTAATAGTATATCATATAGTATCTCTAATCTTAAGTTATCTTACTTAATAATACTATCTTAAGCTTTCTTATCTATTAGCTAATAATTCTAACAGATTTCAATATATCTATTTCTTAGAATGGAGTAATAATAAATAAGCTACTTCTAACATATATTCAAAATACTCAGAATTATTACTAAATATCCTACTCTTAAGTATTAGAATCCTTTTTATTCTTTTGATTTTATACTTCTTAATTATACTAATGGTTTTATCTACTAGTAATATTTTGAAGCTAAATTTAATTATAGTTACCTTAAGTAAACTAGAGAAAGTAGTAAAATTACTTTTATATAATACTAGTTTATTTAGGTTTTTAAAAGCGGTTATAGTTTTTATAATTATTAATAGCTTTAATAAGATTGATATTTATATTAAAGTTATAGGGGTTGAATATAATAATAAATAGTAACTAGGAGTAGTTTATATTCTTATTATTATAATTATTAGTAGTAGTAGTATTATTATAGATAACTATTAACTTATATCCTAAGGACAAAGAGAAAGCTAGTCTTCTATCGCTTTCTTTCATCTATAAAGCTAGTATTATCAAGATATACTAATAGTATTATTAGTAGCTAGGTAATATAAGTCAATATTATAAATACTACTATAGTAAGTTTAATACTTCAAAACTACTACTATGGAGACTATTACACAACTTATACTAATTTCTAAATTAGAATTAAATCTAAATTAAATACTATACTAATAGGTCCTTTTTACTATATTTACCTATAGAAATATATATAAACTATAGTATATTACTAGGTTTCCTTTATAGAGATTTTATATTAATTATTATATAAAGCTACCTATTAGGTAGGAGGCTAAATATATAATATACTATACGTATAAAGAAGTAATTATTAGAAGTATTGATATATAGAGGAAGAAAGAAACTAGTAGGTAAAAAAGAAATAAGTAAATTATTTATAGTATCTGAAAATTAAATAAATAAGAATTTGAAAAGAAGCTGATTAATGATTTTTATTGAAAACAAGATAAGAGATAGTTAAATATATAATGGATTATAATAGATTTACTAAAATGAATTATCTCTTTGATTTAGATATTTTAAGATTTATTTTAGAGGATTATTTACTAATCTTTATGTGTAATAATATGTTTTTTATGATAGTTTATAAGGTATAAGGTTATTTCTAGTAGTTCTACTTCTAGAGGGAGATGTGAGAATAAGTATAGTATTGAGGCTACTAGACGGCTGAACTAATTTATATAAAGCTTAATTATTCTATTTATATATATTTAAGCGTTTATTCTAGTTTGAATCGACTATATCTTTTAGTAACTTATATTTAGACTATATACTATATTATCTGTCTATTATTCTATAATTCTATAGTAATATTAGACTATAATATATTAGTCTATTCAGTTAACATTATAACTAATAGTAAATATTGAAATTTAATACAAAAGAACTAGTTAGAAATATTTGAATTAGATGTATATTACTTAGAAATACTCTCTTATTTACTTTATAGTTAGTTTAAACTTAATAAAAGACTTAGTAAATATTTATTTAAATTCTTAATAGAAATAATAAATCTTCTTAAAATCTTCAAATATTATAATAAAGGTTTTTATAATACTTAGTAGAATATTAGAGATATATATTAATATCCTAATTATATTTAAAGTCCCATATTATATACAAATTACGAACTTATACTTAGACTTTAACTAATAAGCTAATCTATAGAAACTATTAGAAATTTTCTACTTCTCTCATGAAAACCTTATTAATTCCTAACTTATACTATATAATTATCTATTATATAGGGGAATAAAAAGTATTACTATTCAAAGCAATATTAATAAAGAATAGTTTCTCTTCTGTATAAAATACTTATATTACCTATAAGGCTATTCTATAATTTCATTAGAGCTATATAGAAGTTTCTTGGAAAGACTAACTTCTATTTTGTACTTAATTAATATATTATTAGTTTATTAGAGCCTTTATCAGGGGTTCTAAAATGTTACTATTTGCTATTACTTTTTATTATCTTCTATTTCTTTCAAATAGTCTACTTTTAACTACTAAGGTAAACCTAAACAAAAGGTCTATTAATATTAGAAATTAGCTATAAAAGATAAATTAGTTGTATTCTAATAGAAATATGATACATTTGAAAACTTTATACGTAAAGTAAAGGTTCTTTACTAAACTATAGGAGTAGTAACTATATAGAGCTCTAATAGTGATATCTTATATAAGCTTTAAAGCTTAGGTCTATAAAGGTAAATAATAATTATACTAGCCATTTAACTATATCTAGATTTATAACTAAATAGAGGTCCTTTTTAGTTAGAAATTCAACATTAGGGACATTTTAATATTAAAGTGTTATAATAGAATTATCTATAGACATTAGAAATTTCGCGAAATCTGGTGTTATTTCTAACGTTATATAGATCTCAAACTTCTTTAGTAAACTGGCAAAGATAATTATTAGGTTTATACTAATATAGATAGATAATACTAGATTTATTATATTTACTAGAAAAGAAAACTTAAATAATAGAATAAGGTTCATATAGGTCTATAACTATCTTATAAGATAATTAATAAATGAAAACAAAGTAAATTTTGAATATATAGACATTACCAATACTATTACTGATAACTTTATAAAGCACTTTAGAAAACTACTATTTAAACAAATTAGAAGTTTTACAAATCTCGAAAGATATAAAAACCTAGGAAATAATACTAAAACAGTAGAATTACTACTTTAGCAAAGAAAGGTATAATAGAGAAATCCTAGAATATATTTTAGGAAAGTCTGGGGATCTTCTAGAAAGGTACTATTCTAGAATGTTCTATAAAACGCTCTGGAACTCTAGAGATAGAAATATAATAATTTATATTCTAGTAATACATATAAGGTTGATAACTATAAAAGTATATAGTAATACTATTAAGGTTATACTATTTAACTATATAAAGAAAGAGTTTATCTTTTATATATAGTATTAAATAGACTATACCTGTTATATTAATAACTATTTCGTATTCCTAATCCCTGTTTATAGTTCCTATTACACTTGCCCTTTAATATAATATACTTACCTTATTTATTAGTTATTATATTAATTAACTGTATTTAATACTTAAGGTTTCCTCTTCCTAAATAGTTTCTAAGTATTAGTAGTACTTATAGGGTAAAATAAAGTAAGAGCTGACTACTAGGTATAACTACCTTTAAAGGGTCCCGGAGAGACATATAACTTTGGAAAGATTACAGACTTTTAATATAACTAATTATTACATTATTTTTATATTTTATATAACTTTTACATTTTATACCAGTTTTAGTATTCAATATACCATAGATATAAAAGAAAATATTACTAATATCAAGTTAAATATAATACCAAAATAATTAGAACTATAGTAATACGTAACTAAATAGTTAACTTATATACTTAGGCTAATAAGATTAGAAGCATTATTATATAAGTTTATCTCTATAATATATAGTATTATTAGTTAATCCGGAGGGTAATATATGCTATATGTAATCTTACTATACGGATATAAACTAGTATTCTAGTTATTCGTTATTATTATTATTATGTTATATGGCGCTATATATTACATAAGGCTTTAGATCTATAGTATAGTAATTACTTACTAATTACTATATATTTAGCTATAGCTAGTACTAAATACTTAGTATTTGTTACTAGTAAGATGTAGAGGGTATACTATTATATATATAATAATATATATAATTACTATATACCCTATAGTATAGTATAACTAATACTAGCAACTTTTCTTTTTACTATATACCTTAGTATCTATCTATTTATATAAAAAATAGTACTTTTAGCAATCTATACTTTTTGCCTTAATAATATCTAAATATCTATTTATCTATTCTACTTAAGTTACCTATCTTTCTATTTAAATAGTTATATAATTCGAATTGATAAATTACTTAAAAGTATAGTTTAATATATTTTTTGTGAAAGTATTAGTAATATTATTATTTCTATTAATCTATTAT
>QAPG01001120.1:0-11218 GCA_004366825.1 Colletotrichum spinosum
TTATATAGTATATAGTACTATATAAGGTTCTAGATCTATAGTATAGTAATTACTTACTAATTACTATATGTATAGCTATAGTTAGCACTAGGTACTTAGTACTTATTACTAGTAGGGCGTGGAGGGTATACTGCTATATATATAGTAACGCGTGCGGTTACTATATACCTTATAGTATGGCGTAACCGATATATTTAGATAGTATAATCTTCCTATTCCAAAATATTATTAAACTTTCTTAGAAATAATAGACTTTTAGTTACTTTTACTCTTTATCTAGAATAGTATCTAAACTCTTCACTCTATAATTAGATTTAACTATAAGCTTTACCTAATAATAGTATTTATATTAATACTAGCTTATAACTAGTTAAAATAGTAATAAAATTACTTATTCTTATAGATAATAATACTCTTAGTTCTAATATTTAACCTTATAGTAATAGAAGACTTTATAATAATAATCTATATAGAGAGAATTTTATTAAAACTAAGGGTTAATATATATAATTAAAAGTAATTACTAAAGTTATAAAATTAAGAACTTTTTTAAACCTCTTAGAGATAGGATAAAATAGAATATTAATAAAAGTTAGGTATTCTATAATCTATTATTCTTTTATATCCTTTATAATAAATTTGAAATCTTCTTAAAATATATATAGCTATTTATAAGAGTAGAAATATAAGATAAATATAATAATATTTACTTAGAACTCCTATAATTTATTAAATTAAACTTTAATAAAATTATCCCAAAAGTTATAATTAATAAATAACCTAAAGATATTTAAATAATAATTATCTAATTATCCTTTAAATTACTATATGAAATTAAAAATGTTAAAGACTAAGTATTAATTAGATAATATCTTAATATTAATATATTACTATGATTTTAGTTATCAGATATCTTAAAGTATTATAATAATATAATTATAGGAGTTTTAAAAGCTATTAAATTATATTAGGAGTATTTATATCTATATCAATATTATTTATATATTAGCTATATTTAATATATTAAGATTATTTATTAATAAGAATGAGTTAAACTTTATTATACTTATATAGAGATTATAAGTTAGCTTATATTAGTAGTAGACAACATCTATATGAATAATATAAAGTTTCATTTTGAGAGTAAGTATAATGTAGTCTAAAGATATTAGAATTATAGATATTAAAATTATAATGAATATTTAAGTAGAATGCCTATAGCTAGTAATAATTAAATATCTTAAGATATTTAAATTATATATAGTTTTAAAGGTATAAGGGTAAGTGGGTATAGAGATTTAAGGTTATTATAGAGGAGTTGTTAGTTATTTGTTATTTATAGAAAGATTGATATAAGGTAGGTATGCTAGCTACTATAGCTATAAGGAACTTAACTCCAAATCAACTGAAGCTAGTTGTAGTAGTTAGTAGGGGGATAGAAATCAAACTAACTACTTCTTTAAAAACTATAAGTTCTTACTTAAATAATAATTAGATTCAAACTATAAATAAAGAAGTTAAATCTATAGATTTTATAGAAGTTTAGACTATTATATCTCTATTTTATATTTCTTATATTAAAAAGAATAATATTAAAATATTAAAGAGTAGATAGGTGTATAAAATAAAGTTCAATAAATAGGATCTTAGTAATCCTATATATAAAGTTAGATAGGTTACTTAAGGTTTTAACTAATCTTTTAATATTAATTATTTAGAAAGTTTTAATACTACTTATAGGCCTGAAAGTTATAAGTATATATACTCCAGGGGGTAATATATCTACTAATAGTTATAATAGAGAGCAAGCTATCAGCCCCTCCTAAAATAATAGACTTAAAAATAAAATTACCTCAAATTAAATACTAAAGTATTAGTATTATCTCTATAAAGTCTATTATACTTTATTAGGTCATACTAGTAGTCTTCAGTTAGACTACTACTTAGTTATATATTAGAAGAAGTATTTAGATTATAATAGCTATAATGTCAAATTAAAGAATTAGATTTAAATATATCAATAACCTTATACCTACATTTAACCCACTATATAAATCTATCACTTAATTACTAATCTATTCTTAATATATTTAAATCTCTATCTATACTTAGAAATACCAATTAGTAAGTTATATAAGAAACATTGATATAATAATAACAATAATCGTAAACTTCAACATATATAATATTAATAAGAGTATTATAAAATATAGCATTAAAGTTACTATAAGCGGAATATATTCGAGAAGCAATAATATAGCATTAGTATAATAATATAAAGACTTTAATATATATAATATTGATAAAACTATCTACTAATAATACTAGCAAAACTACTATACAAAACTATAATAAAGCTATCACAGAAAAAGCAAAAAAGAGAAATACTAGAATAATACTAATATAGCAAAAAGAACAACCTTAATATATATAATATTAGCAGAATTATTACAAAGGATATATTAGTATAATAAAACGAGATTTCAATATATATAATATCAACAAAACTAATACAAAGAACTAGTGATATTAAAGCTATGAAGAAATTAAAAGCCTATAAAACAAAACCAGTTTATATAGATAAATATAAAGATTTTAATATATACTAAATTAACAAAACTACTATATGAAACTAGAATAAATATACTGCAGAAGAAGTACATTAGAAAAATACTAATAAAGTATTAGTATAGCAAAAGTAAAGATTTTAAGATAAGCAATACCTATCCAGCTATAATCTTAAAACTACTATAAGAAGCTACCCTTAAGACTGCTATAGAAATACTAATATACATATATAGGTATCAAAATTCAGAATAACAAAACTAGTATAAGAAACTATCTATTGAACCTATTATAAAAGATAACAAAAAAGATATTAATATAACCCTAATATAATAATATAGAAGTTTTAATATGCATAGTATTAATAAAATCTGTTAGAGTTCTAACTATTTAACTATTACTCATATTTATCCTAGTAACCCATTTCAGGTAAATAAAAGCTTGAGTATTCTCCATTACTCTCATAATCCTACGTTCTCTATTTATTATAGAAACTCAATTATTAGAATTAAAGGTATACTACCTTAATTATTTATACTCTCAATTGATCAAATCATAATATTAGAGTATTTGGTAAATAGACCACTTAGTAGCCTAAGTGTAATAAAGTTAAAAGTTCTATATAATATAAAGTTAATTTTTCTAAAAACAAACTCTATTTAGATATTAATATTATAAAGCTCCCCACTTCTTATGAAATCCAAGCTTCTTATTATTATTACTATTTATATTAATATTAGTACTATTTTTAGATACCATTTTAAATAACCTATTCTTTAATAATTAAGAATTATTAATCCCCTTAACCTTTTACTAACTACCGATTATTAATTTAATAGATTATAAGCCTTACTTTATATTAACTTCTCTCTTTATATCATATCTCTATCTATATTTATTATTAATATTGATATTTACATCTTTTTTAATACTTATTCAGATTCTATTAGAAATCATATTAATTAACTTTAAACTTCTCTATATCTATCTATTTCTATAGAACTTCTTTTAACTATTTTGATAGGGTTCTACAGCTTATTTCTTTTATAGATATTTCAATTAACTAATTGACTCTTCTTATTAATTAATTAACTTAATATTGAATAAATCTATAAGAAGATTATATTAATTAGAATAATAAACTTATTATTAGGTTAATAAAAGAAACAGTTAAGCAGTAGAAGCTAAAACTCTCTTATATCCTAAGTCTATTAAAACTTTTTATAAACTAACTCTTAAGTCTATTAAGACTTTTAATATAAATTAGAATCTTAAGTCTATTAAAACCTACATAAATTAGAATTTTAAGTGATCTCTAATTTGTATAAAAAGGTATTCCTTATGAGATCTAAATTTTAGACTACTGTAGGTTATGGAAGTATTAATCTATTCATTAACTATTAAGTCATATTATGATCAATTCTGTAGATAATAATAGTTTATTAGAATTAGATTCTAAGTATTTTAATTCTATTTCAAATTTTAGATTAATTCTTTGCTAAATAATTACTTTACTTTCTTCAGTTATTATTTAAAGATACAGATAACTCTAAATTATACTTTATCCTTAAGTTAAAAGAGATTGAGAATTATGATATTTAGTCTATATATATAAAAGCTTTACGTATGAATAACGATATGTTTATAAATGCAATTAAGTTTATTGCTACATAAATACTAATAAGTATAATAAAGCTATTAGTTATATATAGTTAAATTATAAAGATAGGTTTTTAAGAGGTATTAAAAATAATATTGATATTCTCTATATATTTAATTATTTAAAAAGACTTCATAAATTAATGAGTCCTTTGGATAAGTTTCTTATTCATAAAGAATCTTTTAGTTTTACTTTTTATAATTCTAAATCTATAGAAGAATTTCTGAATAAGATAAAAAGACTTATTAATAATTCCTCTTCTAATAGAATTAAACTATTTAATTTAAGTATTATAGTTTATACTCTAAATAGTTCAGATAAAGATGATAAAGATACTATTATCTTAATTATTTAAAGATTTAAATTTAATAAGAATTCTTATAAGTTAAATTCCTCATTCCTTAGTTAATTAGATGAACTTAGAAGGAAAGTTTAGACTTCTTTAATTAATTCTATAATTACAAAGAACTTTAAGAATAAGATTATTAAAAAGCTTTCTCTTGAGATTCTTAAGAAACTCTAGAAGAGATAGAAAGATACTTTTTATAATTATTATAAAAAGATTAATTATATTAACGAAAATTATATCAGTCTTTATCTTAACAAAACTCTTATGTAAATAAGATTTAAAATTAATAACAATTCTCAAGTCTTCTCAGAGCAAGAAGGATAAAAGAAATAAGACTAATAATTTAGAATTAATTAATATCATTCTAATTTAATAAAGAATAATTAAAGAGATCTCTAGTAATATAACTAAAGATTTTATATAATTCAATTCGCATATTAAAAAGGAAAACGAAGAGGATAAAGACGAAAGTATTAAATTTGAAACTATAATCTTAATCTAAGTTTCTCTTAAAAGAATTATTATTAGAAACACTTTAGGTATTTTAATTTCCGAAAGGATTTAGCAAAGTAGGAGTTCTATTAAATAGATTGAGATTATTTTATTCTTCATTAATATTAGAATTACTATTTATATAGGTAAAGATTACAATCTTTGAATTAAAAGAATTAAGAGTCTTTAATTTATTAAGTAGGGAAATATTAAAGAAACTACTTTAATTATAAAGAGCAATTTGAAAATATGATTAAATAAAATTAAACATCTTTGATATAACATTTATTACATATTATAACTAAGTATTAACATATCAAATTAATTTGTATTTGATTCAATACGAATATTATCTATTCTTTCATTAAACCTATATTTTATAATATTAAATAAAATAAACTCTTATTTATAGACATTAAAATTAATAATCTCTATAAATTTAGAGTTCCTTTTTCATCTAAGTATTTAGTTCTTTATGTTAATATTATTAATATTAATAACTTGAAATTATAATATTAAACAGTAAGCTATATTAATAATATTACTAAGTTAATTAAGAACATAATAAATAATATTACTTATAGATATTCCAAAGGTAATAAACTACTTATTTATAAAGTTTATTTTAAAAGTAAGTTTACTAATAAAACTCATAGAGATTTAAATATTTTTAAGAAGTTTCAACATTTTAATTATATTAGGTTAGATTGATATAGACCTATTCTATTAGAGACTTATAACTATTTTAAATACTTTATTTTATTTATAGATAAGTATAGTGAATCTATCTAGGGAAAGCTATTGAAAAGTAAAAGTTCTAAAGAGGTTACCTTAGTTTTTAAAGGGTTTATTAATATAATTGATAATAACAATAATAATAAGAGAGTTAAAGAAGTTAATATAAATAGTAACTTTAAACTCTCTAATAATAAAATAAAGGTATTTATTTTAATAATAGTATTATTTATAATATAAGACTATTCTACACTAATAAGTTTAATAGTTTAATCAAGAAGGCTACAAGAATTATAATTAATAAGATTTGAACCTCTTTCTATAATTCTAATTTGTTTTGATATTTTTAAAAGCTATTTATATGAATTCGTATTTATATTTATAATAGAACGCCCCATTCTTCTATTTAACTCAAAATTCTATATTTAAAAAAAAGAAACCTTTTACTAAGAATATAAAGGTCTAGAGTAATATTTATTACTATAAGATTAACAATGAATACCCTAAGAAGGTTAATTTAAAAGTAAAAAAGGTATTATAATTACTTATAATTACAAAACCTATTTAGTTTGGGATTTTCAATCTTATAATACTATTTAGTTAAAAGATATAAATATTATTAAAACCTAATTTAAGTCTTAATAAAAAGACGAATTATCTATTTTTAATAATACTATTACTATTAGGTGTAATTAATTTAATAAAGAGAAAAGCTCTAATTAATCTAATTTTAATAATTCTTCTTAAAGTCTAATTATTATTAAGTTTAATAGGTTTATAAACTTTATTAAAAATATTACTTATTCTTTTATTCTTAATAAAATTAATAATAGTAATAATAACTTAGATCTTTTTCCTAATAAGGAATTAAATAATTTATTTATAATTCATCCTAATAAATCTATAGATTTTGAGAATTTGAATAAAAAGTCTACTATATCTATAGAAATTCCTTCTATAAGTCTAGAAGTTAAAAAAACTATAAATAGTATTTATATAAAAAGAGTACATTCTGTAGAATTAAAAACTGTTCTTCTTTAGTCTTTTATACTAAATATAATTAATATAATTATAATAATAACTTATTTATTAATAAGTATAGTAATTTCCATACTACTAAATATATATTATTAATTAATATTCAAGACAAACTAATTATGATTTAAAAAACTATAAGTTCTTATTTAAATAATAATTACATTTAAACTATAAATAAAGAAGTTAAATCTATAGAATTTATAGAAGTTTAGACTATTATATCTCCATTTGATATTTCTTTTATTAAAAAGAATAATATTAAAATATTAAAGAATAGATAGGTTTATAAAATAAAATCCAAGAAATAAGATCTTAGTAATCCTATATATAAAGTTAGATAGGTTACTTAAGGTTTTAACTAAGACTTTAATATTAATTATTTAGAAACTTTTAATACTACTAATAAGCCTGAAAGTTATACATATATATTAATTATATCTATTTATTATAACTAGATTTTAATTCAATATAATATTACTACTATATTTCTTTATATAAAAGTAGATAGAAAAATGTATATTGAATTACCTATTAGATATATCTATAATAAAAACTCTAAGAACTTAATTTATAAAACTAACTATAAGGATTAGCGTTTTGTGCATTTATTAATTAAAGCTTTATATAAGTTAAAATGAAAGTTAAAATTATAGTATTTATACTTTAAATTTATCTTATATAGGATTAGTTTTAAAATATCTTCTTATAATAAAGGAATATTCATATTTAATATTATTCTTAACAAAAGTAAATATTTAGCTATTTTAATATATTATATTAATAATATATTATTAGAAGCTAATAAATCTACTACTTTAGAATATACTTATAATAACTGTAAGAACAATATAAAAATCTAAGACTTAAGAAAGCCTAATACCGTTTTGGATAATAACTTTATTATTAACTATAAGAGTAAGAATATTAAAATAAATCAATTGAAATATACTGATAAAATCCTTATTAAGTTTAATAAAAAGGATATCTATAGTTTTAATATTCTAATAGATAATAAAGCTAAACTCTTTATTAACAAGAATAATATTTAAAAAAAAGAAATATTAGAATATTAAAAGACGTAGGGGTTTTATTATATTTAGCTTTGAAAGTTAAACTAGATATTACTCTCGTTATTACTACCTACTTTTAATTTTCTTTAAATCTTCCTAAAGAATATTTTATTACTTTTAATAGGATATAAGATTATTTAAAAAAGAATTCTAATTATAGATTAATTTATAATTATAATAATATAAGTCTTTTTAATTTATTTAGATTTATAGATTTAGATTAAGCTAGAGATATTCATAATAGAAAATCTATTTTNATAGATTTAGATTAAGCTAGAGATATTCATAATAGAAAATCTATTTTAGCTTATATATTTTACTCAGACTTTTATAATATTATAAATTAGAGTTTATATTACAGAATGGTTTCTGGGGATTACGTAAGCATATACAGCTATATAATCAGCCGTCCCATTACTATAAAAACCTATAAATAGTAGTTACATAAAGGCCTTTTTTCCTCATATATCTATATTTATTAAATAAAAACAACTTTTGGCCACTTATAATATTAAAAAACAGCTTACCCAGTTTAAAAAGGCAATACCGACTACTTATTACTACTTATTTCATAACAAATAGTAGTACAACTGATATATCCATTTGAATAATAAGACTACAGCTATAACCTATTTAATATAAAGCTATTATAACTATTTATAATATATTATAAAACTATAGCTTAATTATATCGTTTTTACTAAAAGCATTATAAGGTAAGAGCTATTCTATTAAGAAGTATAGCAACTACCTTATATATTTTATTTATAAAACCCCCTTCTATTAGTTTGGAGAAATAGGAGCTTTAAGCTTATAACTTCTTTCTTTAATTTCTTCTTATTAACTATATTACTTTTATCTAATTACTAATTAGACTAATTAGATAAACCAGACTAGTATATAGACCTCAGCTTAAAAGTGGGGTAATAATAATAATATTGTTACTTATTAACTATAGTAAGTACTATAGTAGTTAATACTATAGTAACTATCATAGTAATTAACGTCGTCAACACTACCCACTATACGTAATACTTATAGCAGTTATACTACTTCTAATAATAATAGTAGTTATATATCTATACAATCTATAACATCTATATAAATATAGGATAGTAGAAGTTATACCTCTATATAAAGCAAGAGTAGTACTAATACTAGTAGTACTAATACTTACTTTCTATATAAGTAGATTTATAATAATCATAATAATACTAATAACGATAATAATAACCTAAGACCCACTTTTACTAATAAGATATATAATTCTGCAAATTCTAATAATAATATTTCTAATACTTCTAAAAGTAATATCAATAAGGTAAATACTAGTAATTATTATATATCTAATAATTACAGTAATTATAATAATAATAATACTCCTAATAAATTTAACAATTATATTAGTAATAATATAGTAAGTACTAATAAGAGTAGTAGTTACTCAGAATATAATAATTCAGATTAAATTCAAAAGTAGGACTATAAAGATATAGCTTCTTTTTTTAACTAGGGGTAATTATTATAGAATGGTTTCTAAGGATTATATAAGTATGTATAGCTATATGATTAGCCATCCTGTTACTATAAAAACCTATAAATAGCAGTTATATAAAGGCCTTCTTTCCTCACATATCTATATTCATTAAATAAAAACAACTTTTAGCTACTTATAGTATTAAAAAACGGCTTGCTTAGTCTAAAAGGGCAGTACTAACTACCTATTACTACTTATTTCGTAACAGTTTAATTAAGTAACAGATAGTAGTTTTATCTATTTATAAAGTTAAGTATATAGTTCTAATAGATATTGCTAAAGAAGCTATTTATTTATATAATAACTATAGTTTTATTAATATAACTTTAGGATTTAAAATTATTAATAAGCTGATTATTTTTATAGATAATTAATTAGCTAAAGGGTTTACTAGAAATACTAAATTCTATAAAGAAACTAAGTATATTATTAGTTATTATTATTATATTAGAAATCTTATTCGAGATAATTAGATTAATCTTTATTTTATTAATATGAATAATAATATTATTAACTTTTTAATAAAGCCTCTAGGCTAAGTCAAATTTAATAATATTATTAAGAGGATTTTATAGAATAAGTTTATTATTTAGCTTTCTTATAAAAAATATAGTTTTAATAGTCTATTTTCTAAAGATTAATCTTTTCTTTTAAACTATTTCATTAGTTTTAGGTTTTTCGTTTTTTTCCTTATTTACCCTTAAGTCCTTTCTTTTAAATTATTTTAGTTTTAGGTTTTTTTGATTTTAATCCTTTGAAATTTCTCTATTTATCTTATATAGCTTTGAGAGATTCTACTACTTTTTAAATTATACAAGATTTATCTATCTTATATACTTTAAAAGAGGATATTAGAATTCTAGCTATCTAGCTATTATCTATTTATCCTAATAACTTATTTTAAGTAAATAAAAGCTTAAGTATTTTGTATTATTCTTATAATTCTATATTTTCTATCTATTATAGAAAATTAATTATTAGAGTTAAGATTATATTATCTTAATTATTTAGACTCTAAATTAATTAAACTATAATATTATAATACTTAGTAAATAGACTACTTAGTAGCCTAAGTGTAATAAAGCTAAAAGTTTTATGTTATATAAAGTTAAACCTTCTAAAAATAAATTCTATTTAGATATTAATATTATAAAGTTCCCTACTTCCTATAGAATTAGAACTTCTTATTATTATTACTATTTATATTAATATTAGTATTAGTTTTAGATATCATTCTGAATGACCTATCTTTTAATAATTCAAAGCTGTTAATTCCCCTTAACCTTTTACTAGTTACCTATTACTAGTTTAACAAATAGTAATAGGAAGAAGATATGAAGATAAAAGAGTATATAAAATAATAATAAGAAAATAAGAGAAAAAGAGAGAAATACATTATAATAAAAACTTAAAGTATTCAATATAATATTAAATAAGAAGTATACTTTTATAGGAAAATACTATTTATAGTATCTTTATAGTTTTTAGCATAATTAAAAGGATTTATATAATTAGAAGTGGATTTATACTACTTTTATATTTTCTATTACTTTTACTTTATATATTACTTTTATATTTTATACTAGTTTTAGTATCTAATATACTTTGGTTGTAAAAGAGTTTATTACTAGTATTAAGTTAAATATAGTATTCAAATAACTAAAGGTATAATAAAATATCATTAAGTATTTAGTTTATTTTAGTAAATTAATAAGAATAGAGAGATTATAATATAGATTGATTTCTATAGTATATAGTATATATATATATAT
>QAPG01001121.1:0-11204 GCA_004366825.1 Colletotrichum spinosum
ATATAATAGAATAAGTTATACTCATAATAATATTAAGTTAATTAAAATATAATAAATAATATTAGTTTTAAGTATTCTAAAAGTAATAAGCTACCTATTTATAAAACGTATTTTAAAAATAAGTTTACTAATAAAATTAATAGAAACTTAAATTCTTTTAAAGAGTTTGAATATTTTAATTATATTAATTCAGACTTATATAGACTTACTTTATTAGAAGTCCTTAACTACTTTAAATACTCTATCTTATTTATAGATAAGTATAATAGATTTATCTAAGGAAAACTATTAAAATCTAAAAGTTCTAAAGAAGTTGCTTTAGTTTTTAAAGAGTTTATTAATATAACTAATAATAATAATAGTAATAAGAGAATTAAAAAGGTTAATATAGATAATCACCTTAAGTTCTCTAATAATAGAATAAAAACTATCTATTTTAATAATAGTATTATTTATAATATAAGGTTACTTTATATTTATAAATTTAATAGTTTATATAAGAAGGCTATAAGAACTTTAGTTGATAAGACTAGACCCTTTTTCTATAATTCTAATTTACCTCTATATCTTTAAAAATCAGCTATTTTAACTTCTATTTATATTTATAATAAAACACCTTATTCTTCTACTAAGTTTAAGACTCTATATAAGTTAAAACTTAAGAAAAACGTTCTATTAATAATATAGAAGTTTAAAGTAATATTTACTACTATAAAGTTAAAAATAAGTATCCTAAGAAGCTTAATTTAAAAATAGAGAAAGGTATTATAATTACTTTTAGTTATAATACCTATTTAGTTTAAGATTTTCAAGCTTATAATACTATTTAGTCTAGAAATATAAATATCCTTAAAAATTAATTTAATTCTTAATAAAAAAAGAATTATCTATTTTTAATAATATTATTACTACTAGGTTTAATTAACTTAGTAAAAAGAATAAATCTAACTAACTTAATTCTAACAACCTCTCTTAGAATTTAGTTAGTATTAAGTCTAGTAGAATTAATAATTCTATTAATAATACTATTTATTCTCTTCTTCCTAATAAAATTAGAAATAATAATAATAATTTAAATCTTCCTTCTAATGAAAAACTAAGTAGTTTATCTAAAACTTATCTTGATGAAAATATAGATTTTAAGAACTTGAATAAGAAATTCACTTTATCTATAGAACTTCCTTTTTTAAATTTAGAAATTAAAAAAGAAACTATAAATAATATTCATATTAAGAAAGTATACTTCTTATAATTAAGAACTATTCTTCTTGAGTTCTTTATACTAATTATAATTAATATAATTACAATAATAACTTAGTTATTAATACATATAGTAATTCTCATATTACTAAGTATATACAATTAATTAATACTTTAGATAAACTAAATATTTTTTTAAAAGCTATAAGTTTGTATTTAAGTAATAACTAGATTCAAACTATAAATAAAGAAGTTGTATCTATAGAGTCTATAGAAGTTTAAACTATTATACCTATACTTAATATTTCCTTTATTAAAAAGAATAATATTAATATATTAAAAAGTAGATAGATTTATAAAATAATGCTTAATAATTAGAAATCTATTAATCCTATGTATAAAGCTATATAAGTTACTGAAGGTTTTAACTAATACTTTAGTATTAATTACTTAGAAACTTTTAGTACTACCTATAGGCCTAAAAGCTATAGATATATATTAATTATATCTATTTATTATTACTAGATTCTATCTTAGTATAATATTACTACTATATTTATTTATATAAAAGTAGATAAAATGATATATATTAAGTTACCTACTAGCTATGTTTATAATAAAGATTCTAAAAGTTCAATTTATAATACTAATTATAAGGATTAATTTTTCATTTATTTATTAAATAACGTTTTATACAGGTTAAAACAAAGCCTAAAAGTATAATATTTATACTTTAAATCTATTCTATATAAGATTAATTTTGAAATATCTTCTTATAAGAAAAGAATATTTATACTTAATATTACTCTTAATAAAAGTAAATACTTAGCTATTTTAACATATTATATTGACAAAATATTATTAGGAGCTAATACTTCTACTACTTTAGAGTATATTTATAGTAGCTTTTAAAAAGATAGAAAAGTCTAAGATTTAAAGGAGCTTAATACCCTTTTAAGTAATAATTTAATAATTAACTATAGGAATAAAAGTATTAAAATAAATCAGTTTAAATATACTAATAAACTTCTTACTAAATTTAATAAAAGGAATATTTATAGTTTTAACATTTTAATAGATAATAAAACTAAGTTCTTTATTAATAAGGATAATACTTTAAAAAAAGAGATATTAGAATATCCAAATGAAATAAGAGCTTTATTACATTTAGCTTTAAAGATTAAACTTAGTATTATTCTAATTATTACTATTTATGCTTAATCTTATTTAAGTCCTTCCAAAGAATATTTTATTACTCTTAATAAGATATAAAGTTACTTAAAAAGACCCTAATTATAAATTAATTTCTAATTATAATAATATTAATCTCTCTAATTTATTTAGGTTTATAGACTCCGATTAAGCTAGAGATATTGATAGTAGAAAATCTATTTTAATTTAAATATTTTGCTTAGACTTTTATAGTATTATAAATTATAGTTCAACTAAATAAAAAATAATAGTTTTATTTACTTATAAAACTGAGTATATAATTCTTATAGATATTACTAAAGAGATTATTTACTTATATAATAACTATAGTTTTATTCATAAAGCTTTAGGATTTAAAGTTATTAATAAGCTAATTATCTTTATAGATAATTAATTAATCAAAAGGCTTACTAAAAATACTAGATTCTATAGAAAAACTAAGTATATTAATACTTAATATTATTATATTAGAGGCCTTATCTAAAATAATTAGATTAATATATATTATATTAATATAAATAATAATATTACTGATATTTTAATAAAACCTCTAGGCTAAGTTAAATTTAATAATATTATTAAGAGGATCTTATAGAATAATTTTAATATTTAGCCTTCTTATAAATAAAATAGTTTTCATAGTCTATTTTCTAAAGATTAATCCTTTCTTTTGAGTTATTTACTAGTTTTAGGCTTTTCTANTTATAGAATAATTTTAATATTTAGCCTTCTTATAAATAAAATAGTTTTCATAGTCTATTTTCTAAAGATTAATCCTTTCTTTTGAGTTATTTACTAGTTTTAGGCTTTTCTAATTTTTCTATATTTATTCTTAAGTCTTTTCTCTTGAAATGTTTTAGTTTTAGCTTTTTCTTAAATTTTAAGTTTTTAAAATTTCTCTATTTTTCCTATATAGTTTTTAAAGTTCTTACTACTTTTTAAGTTATAAAAGATTTATTTATCTTCTATGCCTTAAGGGGGGATATTAGAGTTCTAGCTATTTAGCTATTATTAATATTTATCCTAATAACCTATTTTAAATAAATAAAAACCTAAGTATTCTTTATTATTCTTATAACTCTATATTTTCTATCCATTATAGAAAGTTAATTATTACAGTTAAGAGTATACTATTCTGATTATTTCTACTTTAAATTAATTAAATTATAATATTAGAATATTTAGTAAATAGACTACTTAGTAGCTTAAACGTAATAAAGCTAAAAGTTCTATATAATATAAGGTTAACCTTTCTGAAAATAAACTCTATTTAGATATTAATATTATGAAGTTCCCTACTTCCTATAGAATTAGAACTTCTTATTACTATTACGATTTATATTAATTTTAATACTATTTTCAAATATTATTCTAAATGACCTATTCTTTAACGATTAAGAGTTGTTGATTCCACTTGACTTTTTACTAGTTACCTATTACTAGTTTAACAAATAGAGTTATTTTCAAAACTATAGTTAATAAGTAGTTTATAGATATTTATGAGATCATTATCTAACTATTCTATGAGTTATTATATTACGCTAAGAGGCCTAGAGATTAAGTATTAATTAGATCATATTTTGATATTAATGTATTACTATAATATTAATCACTAAATACTTTAAAGTATTATAATAATATAATTATAAGGGTTCAAAAAGCTATTAATTATATTAGAAATATGTATAATTCTATGAGTATTATTTCTATATTAGCTATATTTGATATATCAAGATTATTTACTTATATAAATAAGCTAGATTCTATTATACTTATATAGAAATTATAACTTAGCTAATGTTGGTAGCAAAGAACGTTTATATTAATAATACAAAGTTTTATCTTAGTGATAGATAGAATCTAGTTTATAATAACGATATTAAAGTTATAATAAGTTTTTCAATAGAATACTTATACTTAGTGGCAATTCAATATCTTAAGATATTCAAATATACATAGCTATAAGAATATAAAGGTATAAGAGTATAAAGATATAAGAATATAAGGATTTAAAGTTATTATAAAAAGAGTTACTCGTTATTTATTATTAAAAAGATTGATATAAAGCGGGTATACTACCTACTATAGCTATAAGGAGTTTAACTTTAGATTAACTAAAAGCTAGCTATAGTAATTAGTAAGAAGGTAGGAAGGCTAAAGTTATACTTTAGGAAGTAATATATCTCCTAATAGTTATAATAGAGAGTAAGCTATTAGCCTCTCTTGTTTTATATATAAATGAAAATGTAGAAGATATAAATTTAAAGATGTAAGATAGTAAATTAGAATTAAATAGTTGTTATAAGTATTATATATACGATTTATACTTATAGTATACTTAATAAAGGCCTATGGGATAACAACTGCTATATAAAGTTGATTTAATTAGATAAATATTGATAATATATTATAAATAAGATCTTTTGTATGTTTATATCCAACCAGCTAGTAGTATTAGAACTTCAGTACTTTAAACTTATTTCAAGTAGTAATTTTAATATTTTACTATATCTATTAGATTTTATACTACTTATAATTTAAACTAATTTTTATCTAAAGCTTTAAGTAAAATAAGGTTATATTATAGTTAGTACTTTTAATAAGTTAAGTAGTAGAAAGTTTCTTTCTTGAGAGATAGTTAGAAAGGTAGTTATTCTAAAGTAAGTTCTTATTTGCATATTTATAGGTTAGAATGAAGGTTATTTTAGATTAATATTTGTAAAGGGTATTTCTAAAGTTAATATTTATTTAATTATAGCTAGTCTGTCTACTTATAAGTTATAACTAGTTTTTAATAACTTTACTATTAAGAATACTCTATGGAATATCATTAACTTATATAAAGATATTATACTTGTATATGAAGTTACTGTTTTAAATAGAAAGTAAGAGAATTAATATGATATTCTAAAATATTTTAAAGCTTCTTATAACTACTACTGTCTTACGTAAAGTGTACATCTTCTTATAATTTATATCTTAAAGAGTAATTTTAATTCTCTTAACTGTTATATTATATAATTGTATTTTCCTTAGTAATATATTTATAAGTATATATGAATTATTAATAGTAGGAGATTTAAGGTTTATACTTATAAGTGAAAGAATAATATAAATTGAATAAAACAATTATTATTAGATGTCTATAGGAGATATCTATTAAATATGTAATATATTCCATAAGTAATTATTGATATAATTATTCTAATAAGTAAATCTTTCATAGAAATTCTATTTAAATTTGGATTTATTAAAGGTTAAGGAGGGTTTAGATGTATTCGAACTTAAGCTTTATTATTATTTTGATTGATCCATTAGTTTATATAGTATTTACTAATATATAGATAGTATTAAATAAGTTTACTATATATTTCTAATATAGGTATTCTTAGATATTTATATAGTAGAAGTATAAAAGGGTTTATCTATTAGTATGAATTATAGGTTGAACTATTTAACTATTATTATCATAGATCTTTTAGATATTACTTGGCTTTAGAATAATATTTTTAAAGGGTTATTTAAATACTATAATGTATTTTATAATGTATTCAAATATGGAAAGTTCTATTCTAATAATAGATATAGTAGTAATTGATTTAATAAGTAGATTTCTGTTCAATTAATCCTTTAAAAAAGAAGATTATATATTCCTAAGATGATTTGTATATCTTATTATTATTAATAAATTAAGCAGCTTTCATAATTAATAGTATCTACTTACTTCTTAAGTTATTGTAATAAATTAAAAGGGAGTAAGTAGAATATAAATACTAGATTGTTCAATTAATTATTAAGAAGTATTAATAAGACGGATTTATAAAGTAATATAAGAGCTGAATATCTATGAAAGAGATATTAGAGTATATTATAATTAAGATATAAAGTACTAATTCAATCTTCTCTTAGCACTCCCTAGTTTTAAGAGTTATAATAACATTAATACTTAGAATAAAAAGAACTATAGAAATAGGGATTAAAAGTGAAATTATTTTAATTAAATTATAGTATTTAGTAATCTCTTTGATATATTGATTATAAATAAGATTAATGACTTTTACCTATTCATTTTGAATAATCTATATTCTAAAGAATTATTCTACTAGTTTCTAGCTTTCATTTATAGGTTTCTTTTAATTATAACATACGTTGAATAATATATACTACTGCTAAGTGGTGAAACAAAATAATAGTATTATTAAAATAAGATATAATGAATACTTATTCATTTAAAGTCTAAAAGAAGTAAATCTTTATTTCAAAAATATAACTTTAAATACATAAGTAGGAATAAGAATTCTTTTTACTATAAATGTGATATGTTACATAAACTATAAGATATATACGCAAGTTTAATATAATCTCTAGATTCTGAGAATGTTTTTGAAAGTTAGTATTATATTATGATTCTTTTAAAATTGAAATAGATATTTAAAGAAAGATTAATAATATCAAATTAAAATACCTTTAAATTGAAATATACTATAGTTATTATTATTATATAGAAGGTGCATATAATGAAAATTATAGAATATATCTATTTAGAAAAGTCTAACTCTTCTGTATTATTGTATATATAAAGTTTTACTTTATAATAATGAAAGAATGTATTTTTATCTTTCTATAATAAGAGAATTTATTTAAAGAGAATCAGGTTTTCTTTACATCTGTCTTTGAAAACAGCTTTTTAAATCTTCCCTTTTCAAAATATATTTCTTTCTATATATACTATTTATAAGAAAGAATGGTATCATTATTTTGCAAGGTAAATATTGTCTTTTATATAATTAGTAACTCTCAAGGTTAGCTCAAATATATATATAGTAGATTACCAATAAGATAAAGTAATTAAGTAGTTAACATAGAGTGAAATAGTTATTAAAAAATAACAATATGTTTTAGAAGTTATCTAAAGTATAATATTTCTATTAATAGAATTAGATTGAGGTTTCTAGTTTCTTTGTTTAATTAAGTTTATTTAATTCATAATATTATTTGTAGAAGAAGTTATCATATAAAGATACTTTATCTGAAGATTCCTTCTTAGAATAAAAAATAGAATATAAGATAATTATATAATTTACTTTAAACGAAGTATAAATAAGTAGATAAAACTCACTTAAAAGGAGTTCTGTATATTTAAATAGTAGTTATAAGTATAAAATATATAAAGTATTGGTTAGAATTAGTATTTTAATATAAATCTAGCTTTAGGCGTTAGCTTTTGTAGCTACTTTATATTAATTAGTTATTCTTAATAGCCTTTATCAATTAAGAATTACAAAATAGAATAAATCTACTCTTAATAATATATAGTTATATATTTTAAATATAAGTAATATGGTGTGTTATATATTTAGCCCCTACCTAATAGGTAGCCTTATACAACGCCTAATGTAAAATCTTTATAATAAAAGAAAACCTAGTAATATACTATAGTTTATATATATCTATATAGGCAAATATAGTAAAAAGGACCTAGTAGTATAGTATTTAGTTTAGACCTAGCCTTAATCTAGAAATATATAGGTAGTATAAGGTAATAGAGTGACAACTGGGTGCGCGAACTTACCAGCATAGGCTGTGTGACAGTCTTAGCGGGTTAAATATAAGTAATATATATAGTTTTTCTATTTCTTATAAGGACAGATAGTTTTAATAGTTTATCAATTTAATATACATAATACTTTCAATTCCTTTATTTAATAGACATTGTTTGAAATTAATATTTCTATATAGATTATTTAGTTTAAAAGTTAATTTTAATATTATTAATTATTCTTCTTATTTTGAAAGAAGTTTGGTAAGAGTCATTTTATTGTTTTAAAATGCCTTGTTAATTTCTATATCAATACTGAGAATAATTAGTACTTTATAAGATAACATCTGAGTAATACTAATTAAATTCAAAAGCCTAAGTACTTAGAATATATTATTTATAATATTAGAATTCTTTTCGATTCATTTAATTATTATCGAAATAGAATCTTCTAAAATAACTTTTGAATATCTTCTTCTATAACGAGTTTAGAGTTATTAAAGTTAGTATTTTATGTTATAATTATTTAATTCAATAAAAAGATTTGGATCCAATAGAAATTATATGTATGAAATCTTCTTTCCAGTAGGTATTAAATATAACTTTTTAGTTTCATTTTACATTGTTATTCATAAAGCTCTTATTCCTATTCTTTCTTAAGTAGGTATACTTAGTATCTATATATATAAAAGTACTTTTAGTTAGAATATATATCTTTTCTGGAAAGTATTATATTTCCTTAGATATTCTACTTTATAAATCACTAAAGCTACTCTTTATTTATCTTAATAAATAACGTCTATCTAGAATTTATTTATAGATTAATATTATAAATGGAAATAGTAGATTCAGTTATTTCTAACTTAGAATAAGATAGGAAATATATCTTAATAGGTATCTTAATAGATTTAATAATAATCTCCTGCTTAACATATTTCTTATTACTTATTAACTCTTTTATATTCAAGAGAGAAAGTTTAAGTTGAAACCTTCTTTTCTCAATAAACACTTAGTGTTTCATTTATTTACTAATTATAATAATTGCTTTTTTAAGACTTTATTCAATTTCATAGATAGAAACATTTTTATAATAGAATATTTATTATCTGAAATAATATAGTATTTTGAAGATTTATATGAAAGTTGTCTTCTAGAGAGTTTAAATAAAAAGATAATTAATATATTTATTTTTCATCATTGTTATTAAGTATAATATTTTATTTATAGGAGAATAAATAAAAAGATTCTAAGTGATATAAAAATAGGATTGCTAAATATAGTAATCAGATATCTATTGAGAAATAATTTGGTTAATATAAGTTGTTTTATAGTATTTATAGTCTAAATAGATTATTGATTTGATCTTTTAAATATAAGTAAAAGTTCTAATAAGAGCATTAAGTTCTAAATAATCTAATTATAAATACGAAACGCATACCATGTTCTTTTAGTTATATAAAAGCTTATTTAAGAGATAGAGGTTTATTCCAAATATATAAGAACTAATAATATATATAAAACTAAATGGAATTATATTAGACTAAATATACATAGAATTATATTTAAAGACAATTAGATTTATTTTACAAAGCAGGTTATATCTAATAATATTATTCTTTTATTTAAAGTATAGGGTATATAATTAAAGCTAGAATATTAGATGTCTCTTTTTCAAAGTAATACTTTTAAAACAATAATAATATAAACGTTTTTAATATAATAAATATCTTTTCAAATTCAAACGTTTTCTATTTTATTTGAACTATTTAGAATAACTTTGAATATATAATTCTTCTTTTAAAGGATAGGGAAGATTTAGTATTACTTTAAATCTAAATACTTATTACTAAGATTTTAGAAAGGTTAGGCTTTAGAAGGTCTTTTCAATTAACAAGATAAGTAGTATTATGATTATTCATAATTATGCTATTATTCAATAAGTAATATATAGAGATAAGAGTAGTAAATATACTAAGTAATTTAGAATTAATAATGTAGGATCTTTCTAGAAGAAAGGAGATCATAATAATAACTATTATATTAGAAGAGTATTATCAGATAAGTTGAAATAAGCTATTTTATTCATAGTTTCATTTATATTTATATCTTTTTTCTTTTTACTATTTTCGATATGAAATCTTTAATTGACTAATTTGCATCAAGTTTATATAGATATTTTAAAGTAGTTTTTATTTAAATAGTTTTCAATAAGACTTCTCTTATTATTTGAAATAGATTTATCATATTAATTTGAATTACTCTTTATAAAAAGCTTTAAATATTTATAATTAAGAAGAGATTAGAAGTAATTAGATGTATTATAAATATATATTTAAATAACCTTGTCTAATTTACCTTTTATCAAATAAATATATAATTTTCAATTAGTTACTTCATAGGTTTTATAAAAGCTTCTTATTCATTATAGGATTCTTTTAAAAAGTCCTTATGATACATAATATTAGAAATAATGTCTTTATACTTTTAAAGAGAATACATACGAGTATTTATATATTTATTTAAAGTAATCTAATTAAGTTAAGTGTTTATTTTATTAAAAGTAAAATAGGTTCTCATAATAATTAGGAATTTCCTATTATAAGATTTCTAATACTTTTAAGGATATTATATTAGGTAGTATAAAAATAAGTATTATTCTAATTATTATATCATATAAATATATTATTTATGATCTTTATTTAAATTAGAGTTAGATTATATTTTTCTAACTCTTATTATAATACTAGATTTTAATAAGGTGAAATAATCTTTAAAGTTAATAATGAAACTATAGAGAGAAAGATTATTTATAAAGAGCTATTAATAGTATACTATTTAGAATAGGATAATTATTAGTTACGCTATGGTATAGGGCATATGGTAACTATATACATTGCTATATATATAGTAGTATGCCTTCCGCGCCTTACTAGTAATAAGTATTAGGTACCTAGTACTAGTTATAATTAAATACGTAGTAATTAGTAAGTAATTACTATACTATAAATCTAGAGCTTTATATAATACTATATACTATATAATATAATAATAATAATAATAAATAATTAGAATACTAGTTTATATCTATATAATAAGATTATATATAGTATATATTACCCTCTAGATTAATTAATAGTAATCAGTAGTTAACTTATCTATTACTATTATACTACAAATCGGTAAGACTATTTATAATAAAAAAAGTAATTATAAAAAACTATACTTAAAATCTATATAAAATAAAAAATTATAA
>QAPG01001122.1:0-11298 GCA_004366825.1 Colletotrichum spinosum
AAGTTATAGATATTAAGGTTATAATAAATATTTAAATAGAATACTTATAATTAGTAGTAATTAAATATCTCGAGATATTTGAATTATATATAGTTATAAAAGTATAAGGGTATAAAGGTATAAGGTTGTTATAGAAGGAGTTATTAGTTATTTATTATTAAAAAAGTTAATATAAAGTAGGTATACTAGCTATAGTTATAAGAGGTTTAGCTCTAGATTAATTAGGAGCTAGCTATAGTAGTTAGTAAGAGGGTAAGAAAGCTAAAGTTATATTTCAAGAGGTAATATATCTACTAATAGTTATAGTAGAGAACGAACTATTAGCCCCTCCTTTTATAATATATATATACTTATTTAATTAATATATTATTAAATATTCCTCCTATAGAATCTTATCTAATATNCGAACTATTAGCCCCTCCTTTTATAATATATATATACTTATTTAATTAATATATTATTAAATATTCCTCCTATAGAATCTTATCTAATATCATAACTAATATATTCAATAATAAATATTTATATCTTATTTTTAAAAATATTATAATTCTTACTTATATACTTATTATTTATTTAATATACTTTATTAAATAATATTTTAACTTTTTTTTAAAATTAGCTAAAGACTATATATTATTTTAAAAGTTATTTAGTAGTTTCTCCTGAGGTATATATAGAGCTTTAAGGGTTTCTATAATTCTTCTTATTATTATTCTTTTTAATTAGAATTATCTTTTATAATAAGACTTTATATCAATATAACTATCTAGGTATTTAGTTTAGCTAGTTATAGGCTTAGAATTAATATACTCCTAATAGTTAATATTAATAGTATTATTTATATTAGAATTATTTCTATTCTTAAACTTTCTAGTATAAAAAGTTACTATTTCTTAATAAGAATAAACCTTCTAATTTTTAAGAGTTATTTAATATATCTTAAATTCCTCTCAATTTATTATTTTAAATAGTAGTAATTCTTATAATTAGTTTTAATATTATTTTCTATTTATTAAGCTAGTATATTCTTATTAAATATTTTTACCAGTTTTCTTTATAGTCTTCTTACTCATAGAAAAAAAGTTTTTCTATTAATAAGGTAGTTCTTAAGTAATTATAATATTTTTCTTTCTACTATATTAAAATATTTTTTTTAGTTTTAGAAAGCCTTTTAGTAAGTATTTTATAAGGTTTTAAAATAGAAATCCTCTTTTCTATATATTTATATATAGTAGTAGATATATATATTATTAATATTTTTAGTTCTATGAAATGAATATAATTCATTCTCCCTACTAAATAGGTATAATGTTTTAATATATACTAATTAGTATTTTTATCTTCGTTTATTAGAATATCTTCTTATACTTATTAGTATAAACTATTATATCCTAATTATCTTATATTTCTCTAGGATTATTAATAAAGTCTAAAGAAAGAAATATAGTTTAAAATATTAAATTAAGAATATATCTTTAGTTAGTATAGTTTTATTATATTTTAATTATAAGTATTTCTCTAAAAGCTATAAATTTAGAAAGATATTTACTTATTAAAGAATTTATTATTACTAAGTAGAAATCTCTTTTTAATAGAACTTTATATATATCTTCTTATTAGAACTTTTAAGAATCCTTTAAAATAAACTTTATCTAATTATTATCTTTAATGATATGCTTAATAATATATATAGGATAGTATAGTTAGCTAGGGCTAGTAGTAATATTAAAATTAGTATTATAATAAAGTTAATCTCTTTAATTATAGCTATATATTATAGTTATATAAATATACTACTAGTAGTAGATAGAAACTATAGGAGATAGAAAATAAGTATTACGAGTTATCATTATATATATCTACTAATAGATAAAATAATACCTTTTCTTGATATATTATAAAAAATAGGTTTAAGAATAAGAAGCATTATACTTATTAAATAAATAGTAATATCTATTTTTTCTTATTAATATATATATCTTCTTCTCTTTATAATTATCTCCTTTTTTATATTTTAAACCTTATTATTAACTATTCAATATCTTCTTCTTTAGATTTCTTAAATATAGTATAATTATAATTAGCTAAGTAGCTATATAGCTAGATATTTATTTAATACTTCTTATATTATTTATAAGTAATATTAATTAATCTTTTATATTATTAATATATAGGAAAATATTTAGGGAATACTTAAGGATTAGAATAATAGATAATAGTCTAGTAATACTTTTAGTTTTAATATTACTTATTATAATACTATAAACTTACTAGTTTTCTAAATATTTTTATAGAATACTTATTATAATTACTTATAAAGTATTTAGGAAGAGGTATTAGAAATATCTATAGTTATTTTATATTATTAATTTCTCTATATTAATACTTAGTACTTCTTTACTTAATAAAATAAGAGTTTTTTTAATTCTCTTTTTTCTTATTATAAAATAACTTATTAATTAAAATTGAGATTCTAAAGTTTAAATAGCTTTTAGTCTTTAGGTTATTATTATTTTTAGGAGATTATATTAAAAAATATATTATAGTATTATAATTATCAAGTTAATCTCTTGTTATCTTTCTACTTACTAAGTATATAAAGAATATCTAAAGATAGTAGTAAGAAATAGTAGTTCCTTTACTATAGATCTTTCTTTCCTATTTATATTAATCTTATTATACTTATTACTATATATCTATTTTAATAAGTTAATAGGGATTTTAATCATTAGTTTATTATATAATAAATATAAATAATATTAAGTTAATAAGTTATTATAAGTTTACCTTTTTTCTCTACTTTTACTATATAGACTTCTAGAAGTTATTTTAATATCTTAAAATAGTATATAGTTATAATAGTTTTAAGTTCGTTAATCTTTACTATATAAACTTCTAGAGACTTTCTTCAAAAATATTATAATCTTATTTTTTTAAGTTATTCTTTACTAATTGATAGTTAAGTAATAATAAATAATACTGATAGTAGTAAAATACTACTAATTAGTATTAGTTTATAATTAGTAAGTACTATAATTAATTAATTATATAAATAATATATAACTAGTTATCTCTATTCCTAATATCTATTTCTAGGTTATAATATTTATATATACTATATACTATAGGGATAAATCTATATAATAATCCCTCTATTCTTAAAAATAAAGTAACTACTTAGTTACCTACTAATACAGCTTTAGCTACTTTAGTACCGCATTTAACCTAATAAAAACTCTATACTTTCATATTATTAATATATTTCTAAGTATTATATAGAATCTTTATAGACTTCTAATAATAATTCAACTATTAGAAAGATTTAAAATTATAAAATAATATATAGAATTTAAATAAGCTTTTAATATAGTTTAAAGTATACCTTTTTTAATATACAATCTTTTATATTATATTAAATATATTAGGTCTCCTATTATATCTAGAGCAGTTATATTTAGTTAAAATTAAGAATTTAAATATTTATATCTTTTTCTATATAAAGAATATTTGTTTCTTATCTTATAAAATAATTAAAAAGAATATACTTAAGACTATTATAAATATAAAGTAAATTTATAAACTTAAGGAATAAAAGCTTATTTAATATTTCTTAAGAAACTAAATAGTAAGGAGTCAAGAATATTATAAGATTTATTGAATTTATAATATATATATTATTATAACTATAGAATACTTTAGTATGAAATATAAGCTTATTCTAAGTATGAAATATTAGCTTATTCTAATTATACTACTTCTAGTAATATACTTTACTATAAATAATAACTAAATTATATTTTAAAACTTTTATTTATATTTAATAAGAGTAAGTATGATTCTTTATATACTAATTATAATATAATCAGATATTCTTTCTATATATTTCCTACTAATAAAAGTATTTTATATATGTTTTTTTTAAATATCTTAAGATATTATAAGCTTAATAATTTAATATTGCTTTAGGATAAGATTTTTAGTATTACGATATAAATATTTAAAAGATATTAATAAGGTATTTTAAATACTTCTAATTATTAAAAATACTTCTTTTATAAAATATAAAGAAACTTCAAAATTAAATTATAATTATATTATTATGCTATTTAAAAGATCAGTCTAATAAAAGATTATTTCATAAAATATTATTATAATAGAATAGCTAAACGTTTAATAACAAAAGGAGTAATAGTAATAATAGGTAGATCTCTATAAGTTATAAGATTTCAACTTAATAAGCTAACTAGTAGTAGTTATAAGAAGGTTTGTATTCTATAGTAGGTTTAAGTTATTATATTATATAGAATATAACTTAATTCTAGCTATTTCAGCTTTCTATATAAGCTATAAGATATATATCTTTATAATTATCCTCCTCTTTATAAACCTTAGCTTCTAAAGTTTATAAATATTATATAACTACTTCTTAATAGTTTTACTAGCTAGTCACTAATTATTTAGTAATTTAAATAAGGGTTAAACTAATATTATAATAACTTAAATAATAGTAAGTATATAGGAAAAACTCTTTAGGCGAAAATTAAAACATCTAATCTTATCATATAGCTAATTAGACTATAAGATACTTAATAGTAGATTAAGCTAATAAGGATAAATCCTTAGGTAAAAACTATAATATCTAATTTCATCTTATTATACTAGAAGCTTTTTAAAACTTCTTCTAATAGTAAGATGCTAGTATATATATTCATAATATTAGTTATATATAGTATTAATATATAAGGTTTCCTTAGGATACCTTTAATATATCTTTAGGAATACTTTATATATAGAGTATATATACTAATAATATTACTCTAATATACTATAGTATTAACTTCTAATAAGGACTTCTTTAGGATACTTATAGTATACTTTTAGTAATACCTTATATATAGTATATATACTAATTTCTTCTAAGTTAGTTATAGTTATAATCTCATTAGACTATCTTCTTCATATATTTTACTCTTATATTTTTAAGATTATCTTTAGGGTAGTATAAGTTTCTTTTTTCTAGAGCTTTCTATAAGTTACCTCTTAATATCTTACTAATTATAATATTTTTAGAATAGTAAAATCTTATAGAGTAGCCTTTCTAATTATATTTTATATAGTACTTATTATAGTAATAAGTAGTTCTAATATAGTTCAACTTACTATATATTTAATATAAAGATTAGCTTTTAAGATATAATTACTTTAGAACTCTCTCTAGAATATTTAGAATATTTAGAATATTCTTATAATAGTTAGGTATTAAGCTTTTAGTAGTATTATAACTAATAGCTTTCTTAATACTAGTTGTTTTTTTATTAATATTACTAATAGCTTTCTTCTAAAGCAATAATATCTTTTATAAGTATTTAGCAATTAGAGTTATAGTTCAAAATACCTGATTATTAAACTTTTAGTATTATAAATATTATAATAACTTAACCTTAAAGTAGTAGAAGAAAGTAAAAGTATAAAGCTTTAAAGTTTCTATAAAAGTATTAAGAGTTTTATTAACTATTCATTATTTAGTATAGAATTCTAATAGAAATTGAATTTTATCTTAAAGTATATAAAGTATGCTATATAAATATAATTCTTATAAGATAGGGTTAATTAATAATTAGTAAGTAAATACTATAAAGTTAACTTATATAGAATACAATAATAAAATATAGTAATAATTATATTATTATACTTTTAAGTTATATAATAATTATATTATAACTTATAGAATTTTCTATACTTTAGAAGGTTCTAGTTATAAAATATAGTTATTTAAAATTACTAGTATTTAAATCTTTACTTTATATAGAATAGTACTTTTCTAAAATAAGCTATAGGAATAATTAGGAAGTTAGGAGTAATTCTTATAATTAGGAGTTTTTAGGATTAATAGTATTAGGATTATGAATAGTTTAATATAAAATAACTATATTAATATAACTCTTATTAAAAAGGATTATTACTTAAAAGAATAGATAAGTATTACTATAGTAGTATTACTTTCTTCTAGAAGTATAATATTTAATATTATGATATAACTTACTACTTAAAATTTAAATAATATAGATATTACTATATATTTATTAGTACTTTTAGAAAGTATAACTATAGATACTACTATAGATATTATATATTAAAATATAATTATTTGTAATATAAATATTAAGTATATAGTAATTATTGATTATAAAATTATTATTCAAATCCTAATTCAATTCTTCTAAAAAATAGAAGTTAAAGAATTATGAGGGAATAATTAGAAACTTATTCAGAAAAAGAGTAATAGTAACAAAAAGTAGGTATCTTCAAATAATAAGACTTCAATTTATTAAGCTAACTAATAGTAGTTATAAGAAGGCTTTTATTTTATAGTAGCCTTAAGCTAATATATTATTTAATATATAATCTAATCCTAATTATTCTAGCTTTCTATATAGGTTATAAGATATATATTCTACAATTATTATAATATTAATAAAAGAAATAGAATCTCTTAGTTTTAAATATATTTCAGAAGAAACTATAACATTAAAAAGATATTTTCTAAATATCAGAATTAACTTCAGAAAAATTTAGAAAGTCTATTATAATAACTATTAAACTATTAGACTAGTAATTTTAAATAATAAGTATCTATTTATAAGACTTTAATATATCAATATATAATAAATATATTTTATTAGGAATATTTAAAAAGGAATCTTAAAGTTATTTATATACTAATAGATTCACAATTCATAGATAGATTCATAGAAAGCTTAATTTAAATAAGATTTTAATAGTTTGAAATACTTTATAATTTAATAGATCTATAAATAGTACTTTCAAACTTTTAAAAATAGATCAATAAACTTTTTAGAGTTATTCCTAACCATTTGAATAATATATCTAAACAATTTAAATTCCTAAAAATTACTTCTTTAATAAAATATCTTAATAGTATTTATATAGAAAGTTAAAAGATAATAGACCTTTTTAAGTAATTTATCAAGAGTAAAACTCCTTCATTAAACTTATACTTAATTTAGAATAAACTACTTAAATCTAAAATCATAAATAAATAAATAAAAAGGAATAATTAATATATAAAGTTTAATCTAAAGAAGTATAAGAAATTAATTATGATCTTTAGAAACAAGAACTAATATTAATATTTATCTAAGAATAAAAAAAGAACTACTAAAACGAACTATTAGAATATTAAAACTATAATGCTAACTTCTAAATACTTTAATAATTACTTAAGATTTAAAGCTTTAGTTTTTAAATTTCCTAGCAATTACTAAGAATATAAAGTTTTAATTAATAAGAAGTTTAGTTAGAATTACTAAAGTTTTAGAAATATAACTAGTAGTAGAAAACTAAATAGAAAGTAATATTTAAAAGAATAAAATAATAATAAGTTATATAATAATTAAAAGTCTAATAGTAGAATAATAAATATTTCTACTCTTAAAGAAAACTAATTTGAATTCTTTCTACTCTTTAAATTATAATTAACAATAGATTAACTCTTTTATATTACTAATTTTCTTATCTTTCCATTAAGAAATATTAAATTTCAAGTAAAGAGAATTAACGTGAAATTTATTTATTTTATTATTTAAAATTTAAATAATATCAAAATACTTCTTTAATACTTAAAAAATTCTACTTATAATTAAAATATAAGTTCTTCTTAAATTAAATTTATATTAATAATACTAATTAGAAATGATAACTTTCCTTCTAATTCTAATACTATAGAAATAGCTTTTTTAAAAAAGTAAAAAACTGAAGTAATAAATAGTATAAAGAATAATTTAAATATTATATATTATTAGTTATTTTCCTTTACAAAAAATAAACTTAATAATCTTCTACAATTCTATTTAAATTATCCTTTTAACAAAAATAAACCTTATAAGAATATTATTAGAAATAGTAGATTCCGTATTTAATTTAATTTGTTTATAACTAGTATATTTAAGTCAGTATTTAAAGCTATTTATTTTTAAGACAACCTCCTAACTTATAATATAAATCGATTTCTTAATAAACTTAAATCTAATCTCAATATACTTCTTAGGATTTTTAATAAGATTATTAGTATTATCCTTTTTATTTTTAATATAATTAATAATATACTAAAACTTTTCTCATTCTTCTTTGATATACAGGTTAATAATTAAGTTATATTCTTTATTATTTAAACAAAATAAAAGAATAGAAGCCTTTCTAATATAATTATAAAGATATTTAATCCTAATATAAGTAATTAACTTCTTTATTATAATAGTTAACTTCTTTATAATAGAAAGCCTAGAACTACTTATTTTAAATATTTTATAAACTTAAGATAAAACTACAAATAATAAGTATTCTTATAAATCAAAAAAATAATAAAATATAACTAAATAAAATACTTAAGTTAAATCACTTTAATTAAATACTATTATTTAAGTATTAAATTTATTTCAACTAGATAAGTACTTATAGTATTAGCAATCTAACTTTAAATCTTAAGATTTAATTATTTAAAAACAGAATTATTAAAATTAATAAGAATATTAACACTAAAATACATAATAAAGAAATAGTAATTATAAATTTATTTATATTATATATAATAAGATAAAGTATATTAAATAAAAGAAGATTCTCAAAAAGATAAAAGAAAGTATTTTAAATATTAAAATAGTTTTTAATAATTAAATAAGAATAGAAGTATTTATTATAATTTCAAATTATAGTTTCAAACTATTTTCAGAGTTATGATTTAATAATATCTCTATATACTTAGGAGTAAAATAAGTAAAGCCTAATATAAGGGTATTGAATAATATAATTAGATAAAGAAATATATTAAGAAGTTAATAGTAATATTAAATAGATTAATATTAAATACATTTATTTTAATAAGTTTAAATTATAATTACAAATCAATAATAATTAAAATATTTTATTTATATTACAAATTAATAAATAGAATCTATTTTGTTAATATATTCTACTAATATATATAAAGAAAAAACTATAAAAAGTATTAATCTGTAGAAGAAGAAGAAAATAAAAAGAAATTATTTATAATACTCAAGGATTAAATAAAGAATAATCTTAAAAGAAGCTAGCTAATTACTTTTATTAAAAAAAAGATGAGAGATAGCTAACTATATAGTAAGTTATAATAGGTTTATTATAATAAATTATTCTTCTTATTTAAGCATTTCAAAAGTTATTTTAAAAAACAATTTATTATTTTCTATTGATAATAGTATACTATTTAGAGTAATTTATAAAGTACAAAGTTATTCCTGAAAGCTTTACTACTAGGGAGATATATAAGAATAAGTATAACACTAAATGTATTAAATAGTTATACTAAATTATATAAAATCTAATTAGTCTACCTATAGATAAGTAAATATTTCTCTCTAGTTTGAATAGATAATATCTTTCAATAATCTATATTCAGATTACCTACTATATTATTTATTTAATATAAATAAAATATATTCTATATTTAATAATACAACATCTTATTAAAAACAGAATAATATAACTTATAAGAAATTATAAAAAGTATTAAACAAACTATTAAAAAACTATAAACTAATAGTAAGAACTATTTAATATATATAGAAAAAGCTTAAAAGGTAATGAGTAATTAAAAAGAGTATTTAATATATATAAAAAGAATATTCTTCTTTTAAAAAAAAGATAATAATATTTAAAATAGAATCTTTAAAATAGAAAGACATTAATTAATATTATAATAAAGGAAAAGTAAGCTATATAAATAGTAATAAAACTTATAACTTTAAAACATCAGACTTCTATTAGAATAATATAATTATAGATATATAGCATTATATAATATTATATTCAATCTACTAAAGAATTACAATATTAAAGGAAAAGTTATATAATTTATTATACTTTCTACGTATTTTAATAAGATTATTTTAGGAACTTAACATAGACTTTATTAGAAGATTTAGTAAGAATACTTATAGAAATAGTAATATATATAATATTATTCTGATTATTATAAATAGATTTATAAAGTTTTTAATATTTATCTTAATAATACAAAAAATAATAATTATAAACCTAATAGTAAAACCTTAGAAAGAAATAGAATATTCAGTTAATACTTTGAAAAGTATTATTAATAATAATAAGAAACTCCTCATAAAATAACTTTCTAAAGAATTTATAATAGAATATCTTAATATATAATAACTATTATATGAGAATAAGTACAGTACTAAAGCTGCTATGCGGCTATGCTAACTTATATAAAGCCTAACCGCTCTATTTATACGTATTCAAGCGCTTCACTCTAGCTTGAATAGATTATACCTTTTAAAAACCTATATTTAGACTATATATTATGTTATTTGTTTATTATAATTATAAGCCTAGTTTTATTCAATTTATCTCTAAACTACTTTTGATTAATTAATATAAAGAAAATCTTTTTTAATCCATCTTATTAGCTTTTTAATAAACTGCTTAAAAATAGTATATTTAACTACTAGTAGCCTCAATATAATCGTAAAGCTATCTAATAGCTCTAACTTCAACTATTAGTATATTATATTATAATTCTATATAATAAGCTAAGATATCTAGAAATATCTAAATCTAAATATTAAACTAGACCTTAATATTTTAAAAATAATTAATCTACTTAATTTTAATAAATAGTTTATCTAAGAAAATACTACTTAATAAATAATTATAAGTATTAAACTCTTTACTTTTAAAACTAAAGGGATTTTTAACTATTATATAATAAATCTCAAATTTTAAATATTTTAAGAATCTAACTATAAAAAAGTAAAGAAATATTATAATATAATTTAGATATAAGTTAATATTACTATTAATAATAGCTTTCTAATACCTACTTAAATAGAATCCCTTAATAATAATAATATTTCCCTTTAAGTTTTTCTAAAAGTTCTAAAATACTAATACGCTTAGAATAATTTAATTATATAATAATAAGTTAGAATAAAATATAAAAAAATCCTTAAGAAAACTAATTTAAATATCTCTAGTTTAATATAGTATAATAAGTAGTATACTATTTACTTTCAAACTATTACTTACTAAATCTCTGAAATTTAAAAAATGTTTATAATTAAAAAATAACTTTAAATATTTTATTAATACTTTTCAACTAGTTAAGCTATAACTTAGTATTAGAATATTATTAAAAGAAAAACTCTAAATTTAGAAATTAATAATCTAGCTAAATATAAAGAGATTTTCTCTACCCTATTTTATACTAAAGAAACCTTAATA
>QAPG01001123.1:0-11053 GCA_004366825.1 Colletotrichum spinosum
AGATTTACTTATTTATATAAAAAAAGGTAAAAAGTATATCTTAAGAAGTTATATAAGTTTTAAGAAGTTAAAACTAGAAATACTATAAGTTTCTAGTATTATAGAAATTGAATAAGACTTAATAGGGTTTATTATATTTACTAAATACGTTCTAATAAGTAATAATTAAAAGTATAAACTTAGAAAATTCTTTAAAAATACTACTAGAAGTATATTTTAATTTAATTAGAATAAGAACTTTTAATATAATATTTCTATTTAAGTCTTATAAAAGTCTTCTAAAATATTAATATATTTTTTAGAATATCTTAGTTAGAATATTAAAATAGGGAGAATCTAAAATATTTAAATAGTTAGTTTTATAATCTTTTACTTTATATAAACTTTAAGTATAATTTTTTATAGTTATTTTTTTATTATAATTAGCCTTATTAACTTGTAGTATAATAGTAATAAATAAGTTAACTACTAATTAGTATTAGTTAATCTAGAAGGTAATATATACTATATATAATCTTACTATATGGGTGTAAATTAGTATTCTAGTTATTTATTTTTATTCTTATTATATTATATAATATATAGCATTATATAAGGCTCTAGATCTATAGTATAGTAATTACTTACTAATTACTATATATATAGCTATAGCTAGCACTAGGTGCCTAGTACTTATTACTAGTAGGGTATAGAAGGTATACTACTATATATATAGTAATACATATAGTTACTATATGCCCTATAGCATAGCGCAACCGATAAATATATTTAAAAAGTAGAATTTATACTAACTAAACCTTAAGTCTTAATACTATTTCTATAAGCCTCACTCTATTTAAACTACTTGAAATAGAGCCTTATGTAGCACGTGTAGCCATATGTAGTTACACAGAATATACACCAGATTTTACCCCCTAATTACGTGCAACAGCTGACTTACATCTTTCACACCAAATAGGTAGGCACTGCAAGTGGGCAGATATACAGCAATGATTTGCCGCTTCTTCTCACTTTATGTCCTTGTGTCCTTGTGTCCTCCTTCATATGTCACGATATCTACTCCGCATAAGTACGTAGCATGGAGCAACTTAACGCTGCCATGTCTCACCTATCTACCTTACCTCACATTGTGCATGTTGCCAAGAGGCCGGACAGTGTCCGCAACAATTTCCTATTTCGACGCATGCTGCGGTCATGACCCAAAACGTCGCACATCACGATAGAGCGCCCCGTCTTCGAGGCAGACTGGCCCCATCTGGCCATCTGATCGAGCAAGGACTCACCGCTTGCAAGATGCATCCCCGTGGTGCATCTGCCATCCCAACCGCGCCAATACTGAAGCTTAATGCTTGACTTTGTCCAGAAGTCAATTATTGGATGTCGCTCTCTGGCACTGACCACTCGCATCGCATCTCTGCCTTTTCTCTCTCGGGTTCGTAACCATGCGGCCCCATGGTAATTGGTAGCGTGAATTTCCAAGGACGCTCGTTCAACCCTCCCTCTCGGTTGAGCAGGTATTGTGTAAACTTGAGCTAGCGACGCGGGACAACTTATGATTGGCGATGAGGCCATCCAAATGTATGGTGCACAGGCACACCATTTTTCTTTTGGCCCCTTGTTGTCGAGATACACCGAAGTAGTCCGGGACATGTCAGGCAAGGTCTGGGATGACAAATAACGTTCACGTGGCCGAGGCGAGTCACGAGTGGTATCGCAACTCGATGTAGGCCGACGACGGATCAGCCAACGCGATTCGTCCGTCAAGTCATCTCTCAGCCGAGGTTTCTTGCCACATCCAGCCGGTGTATCATAGACCTCGCCGCATCTTTCTTGACACCCCACATTTGACTATATTAGGATTTTGGGCCACGCATAAAGTTTAGACACCCAAGTCAGATCGCACTCATCAGCTTCCTCCTGCTTCCTGAAATTCCTAGTTCTACAGGACCGAAAGTTGCCGTTGTTCACAAACGTTGAGATTCTCAGTACGGCTCCGTTGAATGACTTACCAGACAGCGCGACCCTGCATCTCTGGGTTTGTATTTTCTGCGTCTGGAGTAGAAGTACACGCCATACCGCCGGTCAAGGATCTAATATGTCTTCCTTGTCTTTGCGTCTGAACCTTCCATCGATTCCTAGGTCGTCAACCACGGCAACACTTTGTGGGACTTTTTGCCAGGGGTGGCTTGTGACTGAAGTGTTTCAAACTCGCCAGGCATAGTCCACGGCTTGGCTCAGCTTCACTCAGCTTGTTTGTTATTCAACTTACGATATATAACTAGGCTGATGGACCCTGGACGTTGCATGCCATGTCTCCGTCCTCAAGTCCAAATCCACAACTGCCTTCCTCCCCATTGGGGACGCAGAATTCCCTAGATATGGACCCCCAGCAGTTCAAAATGTTGCTGTCTTTGTTGCCCAAGGTGCCCTTGATAACCCGAGTTGCCTTGTTACACGTTCTCCATTTGTCCAAGCCGGCGAAATACCTCGACCTGCGGAGCGAGCTCATCGTTGCCGTGCTCCGTTCGTACCTCCAGCTCAACAAACCTCGATCAATCACTTCGAGTCAAAGATTGGCAAATCGAGATGGCGGCGTCAAAGGCAGAATATGGGTTGCCACCTATGTCAGCCCAGCGTCCCGGGAGAAGGACGTGCTCGATGCGGTTGTAGTCGCAGTCCAGTCTTTGCGAACGCCAAATACCCCCGAGATAGACGTCAGATTGCCAGATGTCGTGCCTGTCGAAGCCGAATGGACGGGGTATCGTGCTGGCGCCACAACCGACTCAAGACCGCCAACTGCCGGCGAGCGAGAAAAGTACAACGAATTGCAGAAAGAGGTCAAGAGTCCCTTGACGGTGCTATATTTTCACGGAGGGGCCTATTACCTATGCGATCCGGCAACTCATCGGCCAGCGACCAAGAAGATTGCGAAGATGACTGGAGGGCGTGTGTATTCCGTTCGTTACCGGCTTGCTCCTCAAAATCCGTTTCCTGCGGCGTTGCTGGATGCGCTGGTGTCCTATTTGACGCTCCTATACCCCCCATCCGACGCATACCACCAACCGGTAAAGCCGGAACATATAGTTGTCGCCGGAGACAGGTACGTGCTCGCCTGCTCCGAGATGACCCGGCCATGTTAACGAATTAGCAGTGCGGGAGGCAATTTGAGCCTGGCTCTGTCGCAGCTTTTCCTCGAACTGAGAAGGCAAAGACGCAAGGTCCGCTGGCTCGGCGAGGAGCGCGAGATTCCACTGCCCGGAGGGTATGCGCTCAACTCCCCTTGGATGGACATCACGCAAAGTTCGCCGAGTTGGGAGACAAACCGGGAGTTTGATTATCTACCAACTGCATCTCTTTATGCTGAATACAAGCCACCGCCATGCGAGGCGTGGCCTGCGAAGCCTCCACGGAGAAACGTGTACGCCGATGATGAGCTCCTCGACCATCCTCTAGTGACTCTGATCATGACTCGAAGCTGGAATGGCTCGCCACCAGTGTTCATGTGTACAGGTTGGGAGCTGTTGGCAGACGAGGACAAATATATGGCTCGCAAGCTGCAAGAGGACGGTGTCAGTGTCGTCTTCGAGGAATACGAAGGCATGCCGCACTGCTTCGCTCTCATCTTGGCCAAGACCCCCAATGCCAAGCGGTGCTTCGAGGGCTGGACAGGGTTCATGAAGGCGGTTGTTGAAAAGCCCGACAGTATCAAGTCAAAGGCTGTCACTGTCAAAGCCAAGACTGGAGAAGACATGCCCCTAGAATTCGCTTCACTGAGCACATTGAGCGACCATGACATCCAACAGCGCGTGCTCGAGAAGAAGAACATTCTTCTCGAGGCTCCAGCAGACGCTTTCCCCAAGCTGTAATCGGAAGACTTTTGAAAGGCGAGGGGTTGCATTGAATCAAAAGTCAGTCGAATGATTTATACTCTCGAGCAATAAGTACTGTGGCCGGCAAACAACGAGGTTTTCGAACGAGGTCTGCCTGTCATGACAGGCGGTTTAACAGCCCAGACATGGATGGGGGTTGAGAAGACGCAGAGAACAGAAGAACTGCAGATGCTATACGCTGCCCTTCCCCAAGTAGTATTAGATAAAGAAAGACGGCAATTTTCCCGATAAAGCAGGGGAGCCCGGGACCTCGCGGCGAATTAATCAGATCGGCGGGAACAAGGTTATGGATACACATGCAGCGCAACTACAAAGATCATACTTCGAGTTTGGTGCCATAGCATGGTATACGTGTTTTCGGCGAGACACACCAGCTGATTTGGGGTCTTTTTGTAGGCTTCTAGCCATCCACGTCTCCGCAAAATGGTCTTACAGCTGGCTACCAACAGCTTCACATAAGTGACTGCGCTAGTGCGACAGAGAAATGTGCCATGTTGCATGCGAAATGCCTTCCCTGTATCCGTACGTACCTATCGCAATAGAAGGAAAGACAAAGCCCAGAAACCAAACACCAAAAAGGATGAAACAAAAAACAAGGTCTCCACAATAACAAGGTGCACTGTGATCTACCTAAGGCAGGTAGGAAAGGTACCAACCATCGCTACCTACGTAGGTAAGGTACCTAGGTTCCTGAGGTTACACTTGGTCGCGAGAGCTTCGAGCCAAGCTCGACCCATTTTCAGTCACGGTCGCGGCCAAGAGTGCCAAACGGAAATTTGCCATGGAACGCCACAAGGCTACCGTCTCCAAAATTGCAACTGCTGTGCGGTCTTTCTTCGATCGAAAGGAGCCGTACCGCATCTTCCATGGATCGACCAACAGCACTCGTCCCTTACGCCGGGATCGCTTCGTCGACATCAGCGCGCTGCGCAATGTCCTCAAGGTCGACAAGGCGAGTCGTACCGCTCTGGTCGAGCCCAACGTCCCAATGGATCGTCTCGTCGAGAGCACTCTCTGTCACGGCCTGATTCCTCCGGTCGTCATGGAGTTTCCCGGCATCACGGCTGGAGGTGGTTACGCCGGTACTGCTGGCGAGAGCTCCAGCTTCAAGCATGGCTTTTTTGATGATACTATCAACGAGGTCGAGGTGGTCCTAGCGGACGGTCAGGTAGTCCGTGCCAACCGTCAGGACAAGGCCGATCTCTTCTGGGGCGCGGCCGGAGCCGTCGGCACACTGGGCGTCACCACCATGCTGGAACTACAGCTCATCGAGGCCAAGAAGTTTGTAAAGACGACCTACCACCGTACTCACAGCGTCGCCGAGGCTGTCGAGACGGCCCGCGCCGAGACGCTGAACTCGGACAACGACTACGTCGACGGCATTCTCTTCTCCAAGGATCACGGCGTGGTCATCACGGGCAAGCTGGTGGACGGCATCCCCGCCGAGAGCAGGCCGCAGACCTTCAGCGGAGCTTGGGACCCTTGGTTCTATCTACACGTCAAGGATCGCACCGCCGGTGCCGCATCCAGCGCCATCGAAAGCCTTGCCCCCGCCGTCGACTGGGTGCCTCTGGCCGAGTACCTCTTCCGTTATGACCGGGCCGGGTTCTGGGTCGGCGCCGCCGGGTTTGACTATTTCAAATACGTGCCTTTTAGCCGCTTCACTCGCTGGTTCCTCGACGACTTCCTTCACACGCGCATGCTCTACCGCGCCCTGCACGGCAGCGGCGAGTCGGCGCGCTTCATCGTCCAGGACCTTGCTCTCCCCTACGACAACGCCGAGCGCTTCGTCGACTACACGGCCGACCAATTTGGCATCTGGCCGTTGTGGCTTTGCCCCCTGAAGCAGAGAGCGCCGCCCACCTTTCATCCGCACAGAGGCGATGTCGTGGCCAGCTACTCGAGCAGCACCACCACGACTGAGCCGGAGCCGGAGCCGATGCTCAACATCGGACTGTGGGGCTGGGGACCTTCGGATCGCAAGGAGTTTGTGGCCAAGAACCGCGCGTTGGAGCACAAGCTGCGGGAGCTCGGTGGAATGAAATGGCTGTACGCGCACACGTACTACACAGAGGATGAGTTCTGGCAGGCCTACGACCGTAAGTGGTACGACGAGCTTCGCGCCAAATATGGGGCCACGACCCTGCCAACCGTCTTCAACAAGGTCAAGGTCGATGTTGACGCACGCGAGGGTGCCAAGAGCTGGCGCCAGACCTTGAAATCAATACCGCCCATCGGTGGACTGTACGGCATTTGGAAAGCTATTCAAAGCAAGGATTACCATCTGCATCGCCACGCAGAATGGAAGTACAAGGGGGAGAAGTAGGCTACATGCCGCCGCTGTTTTGCAGGCATCATCAATATGCCTACCAAGCGCTCCTGTACCACCTTTGGACAGTCTCATTCCTCTGTTCGCCGATACCTCCATCGCCTTTTCTCTTCCTCCCCCAGCTACGTCCTGTGTGCGCGTACGAGTAGTAGTAGTGGTAGTAGTGGTTGTAGCAGCAGCAGCAGCAGCAGTAGTGTAGCATAACTTGTTTTGAGCAGTAAAAGGGTTGAGATACGGTGGGCTTTGTAGACGACGGATGCCGCACTCACAGTTCATCTGAAGAAGGTGAATGAGGTGCAGCTCTATATGTTTTAACCTCTCCCTTCGCCGACATTATTACCCGATCGCTCCATTCGACTCCCGAGTCTTTCAGTCACTTTGATCAAAACCGGCTGCTCGCCTTGGTATGTACAAGTCCACATTATGAGGAGCAGTCACGTGACGCCGACGTTAAATCAAGTACCTTGTCTGTCGAGAACTCATGCAATGACGAAAAGCATGCGCCCCTTCCCAGATTTCAAATATCACTGCTCGGCCCATGCTCTGCCAGTGGTGAAGTCGTAAGACCTTATGCATCCGCCTCTATCCGTATGCGAGTCCCAAGCCCGGACAAGATTGCATTTTTTTGTCGCAGGACGCGTCATGTTCTCTATGCCTTGACGCTGTAGGAGCGCTGGAACTTGTCGTCAACCTTCTCGAGGTAGTACGTTCCGGGAGTGATAGTGGAAGCGTCACCCTCGGGCGTAAAGTCCTTCTGCAGGTGGGCCTTCTTGCGGAGGTTGCACAGCTAGGAGTTGTGTGAGAAACGAGAGTGAGATTCAAGCGAGAAGGGTTTCGGGACTTACAGCATCATAGGTCTCGGGGGACACCTGGCGGCGCGCCTCGAGTCTGTCGGGAATGTCGAGCGTCTTGGCGATCTTGGAGACATCGCCTTTGACGCGGAAGGACATGAAGCTGGCGGCGAGACCGGAACCGTAGCTGAATGCGCCGATGCGCTTGCCCTGGAGAGCGGCAGCGTCGACGTGAGAAAGGATGCTGGCAATGCCGCCCCAGACACTGCCGCAGTACATGTTACCGCAAAGCGTGGCAACCTGGATACCAGGGACGACGCGCTCCTGGTACTTCTTCTTGGTCAGAGCCATGAAGGTCTTCTCGACAACCTTGTCGGTCAAGGACTTCTCGTAGTCCATGTCGCGGAGCTCAGGGGCCACCTCGGCAAACACGGAGTTGTCGGCGTCGGCAAGGTAGTCGTGGTAGAGCAGACGGCCGTACGACTTTTGGACCAGCTTGCAGTTGGGTGCGTGGAAAGCCAAGTAGTCGAAGCGGTCGATTGACGTCTTGGGGAGCTTGGCGGAGTCACCGTTGGCACCGTTAGCATGGCTGTTGGTACCGTTGGCGGCCTTTGCGAGCCTCGCCTCACGCTTGTTGTAGTCGCGGTAGGCCGCATCGAGAGCCTTGGTGTAGCAGGTCAACGAGTAGTGGCCGTCGACGTAGGGATACTCGCTGGTGAGGTCGGGCTTGTAGAAGTCGTATGCGTGCTGCATGTAGGTTCCACGCAGACCAGCGTCGACGACGACGGGCGCATTAGGACCGACGAGCAGGGCGACAGCGCCAGCGCCGCCGGTAGGACGGGCGTTGCCCTTGGCGTACAGGGCGATGTCGCCAGCGACGACAATGGCATCGCGGCCGTCCCAGGCGGAAGACTCGATCCAGTTGACGGTGTTGAAAAAGGCATTGGTGCCTCCGTAGCAGGCGTTGACGGTGTCAACACCCTCAATGTTGGTGTTGTCGCCGAACAACTGCATCAACACAGTCTTGACAGACTTGGACTTGTCCAGAATAGTCTCAGTGCCGACCTCGAGGCGTCCGATGGAATTGGGGTCGACGTTGTACTTCTTCAGCAAGTTGGAGGTGACGGTCAAGGCGAAAGAGTAAATGTCTACACATCGAATGGGCCACCCATTAGCCGAGGAGGAAACAAACCCCGGTTTCTAGCACATAGACTTACCCTCACGATCGTCGCAAAATGCCATCTTGGTCTGGCCCAGACCAATGGTGTACTTGCCAGAGCTGACACCATCGAAAGTCTCAAGCTCGGATTGCTCGACATACTAGATGGTAAAAAGAGACGAAGTCAGCAAGGCAGGGCGTTGGGAATTGCGCCAGTGGCCGCGCAAGTGAATGAGAGCGAGACAAAATGCCAAAGGAAGAATTGAGACTCGGAGGGTAATGACTGAGCGGGATAGCTCTGGCGATTGCGACTTCGGCGATGAGGGGCAGAGTGCGCGCACGAGCGGCTCTTCTTTCGTCCTTTGCCCCTCCCCTTCCTTTGCCCCTCTATCTGTGTTTTCCCTCCTCTTGCACCATTCTACTGTGGCACCTCTCTCGCCTCTTCATGTGTGTTTGTGGTTGTGCCTTCTCTACTTTCCTCCCCTGCGTCGGTGGAGGGAGCTCGTTGTTGTGCGACCACGTACCTGGCTAGGGAAGTAGATTTCGATGGCCTTGATGCCAATGTTTTCGGGTCTGGTGGCCATACTGAGAGTGAGAGGCGTTTGCGATAAGCGTGTAGGCTAGGAAAGGGAGGGTGGAACAAGTCTGAGGCGGTCTGGAGAAATGGTGAAAATTAGAAAATGCGTCTCCTCTAAGTAACGAAAAGACTCTTTCACCGCCGTTTCAACAGGACGGGTATGCCAGTCACAAAAGGTGACCAACATGCAAAGAAGGGGCCGGGGTTCGAGCACACAACGACGCGGCACCGCTGGGGTGGGCGAGCAAGAGAGGGGGAGGGGCAGCGAGACCCAACGCACCTATCGCTATCGGTAGAGGGGAGACGGAGTGTTTGCTTCAGGAGTTGCAGCGTGTGGATGGCGGAAAGTATGGGCACGAGAAATAAGTAGAGATGAGGAGGAGAATTGGGATTTGCAAAGGGAAAGCCCAAAGTTAATATTGTCGACAAAAAGTCGGGACGGAAGAGCGTGTCTAGACGAAGGCGAAGACCAACGACCGGGATCTAGATCTGCATCGGGGCCAGGAACAGTGACAGGAGCAGGAAGGAGTCGGACCAAGGAGAAAACCCAGGCAACGGGCCACATTGTAAGGATATTTCCCTCAGCACAGCTCTGCAGACGCGGAAAAGAGGTTAATTAACGGCGGGCGGCAAAGGTACAGCCGGGGAGTGTTTTAATATTAATCCCCACTGACGTAGCATCACACCACAGCTCCCGTCGACTTGACCAAGCACACTCTCAAGGTAAGTCGGCGCACACGATACCGGCCAGCCCCCCATACCAGCCACCCTGATCCCATATAAAACCAGCTATTTGAGGTATTTCTAGCTTTATCAATATTAATCCAATAGATTCGAGAGAAATAGCATATATACTTCATACTATACTTAAGATAAAAAGAATATTTTGAAAATTATTTATATTATTCTTATAGAACAATTAGACTATAAAGAGATTAGTTAGTTGTTAGTTACGCTATACTATAGAGCATGCAGTAACCATACGCGTAGCTATATTATCAGTTACGCCATGCTGTAGGGCATGTAGTAACTACACGTATTATACATAATTAGGGGGCAAAATCTAGTATGTATTCTATATAACTAAACGTAGCCATATGTACTATATAAAGCTCTATTTCGAGTAGTTTAAATAAAGTAAAACCTATAGAGATAGTACTAATACCTGAGGTTTATCTAATACAAATTCTACTTCTTAAATATATTATTTTTAATATATCTCCTTAGTTTTAAAAGTTTTATTTATAAATTAGTTTTTTAAATAATACTAATTAAACTTTTAATTTATATTTTATTAAAAACTTTTTTTATTATCTTATTATTTTTATTAAACTTCTATTTTTATAATAAGAAGAATAATACTATTTATAAGCTATTTAGATATTTTTTATTAATTAAAAAGTATTTTAAATACTTCTTAAGTTTTTATTAAAATTTTTAACTATTAGAAATTTTTTTAAAAATTCTTTTTTTTATTATAATTTTAAATAGTATAATTAATTTATTATATTAATCTAAATAATAAAAATATCAAACTAGTAATTCTAGAGAAGCTTTATAAAGTTTCTTTAGAATTACTAATTTAGTATTTTTATTACTTAGATTAATATAATATATTAATAAAACTACTTAAAGTTATAATAAGACGAAAAACTTAAAAAGACTTCTAATAGTTAAAATAGTAATAAAAACTTAAGAAGTATTTAAAATACTTTTTATATAATAAGAAGTATTTAAATACCTTATAAATAGTATTACTCTTCTTATTATAAGAATAAAAGTTTAATAAAAGTAATAAAATAATAAAAAATCCTTCTTATAAAATATAAATGGAAAGTTTAATTAATATTATTTAAAAAGCTAGCTTATAAATAAAACCCTTAAAACTAGGGAAATATATTAAGAATAATATACTTAAGAAGTAGAATTTATAGTAGATAAACCTTAGGTATTAGTACTATTTTTATAAGCTTCGCCCTATTTAAAATACTTAGAATAAAGCTTTATATAGTATATTGAGCTACATTTAGTTATATATAATATATACTAGATTTTACCCCCTAATTATATATAATAGTAAGTACCTTAGTAAGGGGGAGTAGCTAATAGTAGCTTGCATGCTATAAGTATACTATACCATACGAGCAAGGTATCTAACTTACTATTAGTTGCACTATACTATAAAATATATAGTAACTATATATATTACTATATATATAGTAGCATGCCTTCTATACCTTACTAGTATTAGATACTAGGTACCTAGTGCTAGCTATAGCTAAATATATAGTAGTTAGTAAGTAATTA
>QAPG01001124.1:0-11229 GCA_004366825.1 Colletotrichum spinosum
ATAATAATAATAATAATAATAGTAATAATAATAATAATAATAATAACTCTTTAAAAGATCTAACTACTAGAATTCAAGAAATAACTGGAATAATTCCAGAACAAAACTCAAATATTAAAATAACTAAAACTAATAGAATATCAGAATTAAATATAGAAAGTAATAATAATATTTAGAGAAAGTCTAACCTTTATATTAATTTACCTACTACATTCGATAAAGCTAAAAAGAACTATAAAACCTATAAAGAAAGTATTCTTTTCACTATTTTAAGTTATTTCTATTTAAAGAATTATATACAATTATATACAAATACTAAGAAAGATAATTAAGCTTCTTTTATTTTATTAATTAATAAAAGAGAAGAATCTACATCTTCTATTTAAATATTTAAATCCTCTAAATCTAGGAATTTGATTCTAGTAATAATAAAAGAAATGGAATAAATAAAATCTATAAATAGTTAGAAAATAATACTTTTATCTACTATTAATATTAAAGATGTTAAGATTCCAAATAGTAAATAGATTTATAAATTAATACTAAATAACATAATTGAAAACAAACTATATATAAAACTAAATAGATAGCTTAAAATTATAATTAGTATTTAAATATTAATTATTTAGAAACGTTTAGTATTACTTATAGACTTAAGAATTAGAGATGTATAAGAATTCTTTCTATTTATTTGAAATATAATTTAATATAATATAACATTATGATAATATTTATTTATACTAATCTCAATAAATCTATGTATATGCATCTACTAATTAAATCTTATTTTAATATAAAGAAGAGCTTTTTAGAATCTAATCTAAATATAAGTATAAATACTTATAAAAATGATAAAGACTATATTTGTATTGATTTATTAAATAAAAGATTATATAGTTTAAAATAGAATCCTTAATGTTAATATAGTCTATCGGTTGCATTATACTATAAGATATATAGTAACTGTATATATTACAATATATATAGTAGTATACCCTCTACGCTCTACTAGTAATAAGTACTAAGTATCTAACGCTAGTTATAACTATATGTATAGTAATTAGTAACTAACTACTATACTATAGATCTAGAGCCTTATATAATACTAGATATTATATAATATAATAATAATAATAATAATGAATAATTAGAATATAACTTTATACTTATATAATAAGATGATACATAATATATATTACTTTCTAGGAAAATTAATACCAATTAGTAGTTAATCTTTCTATTACTATTATATTATAGATTAATAAGACTTATTATAATAGAAGAAGTAATTATAAAACATTATAGTTAAAGTTTATATAAAATAAAGAATTATAAGATTTATTATTTAAATACTTCACATTACTTCTTGCTTTAGGATCTTATTAGAAGCTTCTGAATTATATGCTAACTTTTAATAATTATTACTATTAAGGAGTTAACTATATGTTCTTATTATACTCAAAATAAGGTATTTCCTATAGTATTATTGATAAGTTAATTATATATTTAATATAGTTACTTATTAGAGTATATTTAGTAAATATAATAATCCTTTAGGATACTATTAAACTTTTATAAAATTAAGGATTATAGTATTTCTAATTTCCTATTCTTAAGAAATTCCTCAAGTTTTTTAAACTCCTTTCTTTTTATTTATTTTCTTTCTTATAGATCTAGTTAAAAATAATAATACTATTATACTTAAAAGAGTTTTCAACTTCGATAATAATATATAATATAGTACTTAAAGCTAAAAGATTACTTTTAAATATATTCAAAAACCCTAAGGTGGTAAATTAAAAATAAGTATTACATTATTTATAAAGAAATCTTATTATATAGATATTAGTTTCTTTAAAAATCATTTGAGAGATTAATTATACTAACTTATTAGCTAATAATACTATTAGAGTCTCAGTCTTCCTAATTTACTAGATAGCTCTTTATAATCATATAGAGATATATAATTAAGAGTTTTTTGAATATTCTAGAGGGATTTTGAAGAATAGTTTAAATCTATTTAGTAACTTAGTAATATTATAATAGTCTACTATTTTCAAGATTACTTTATTTACTATAGGGTTAAGGTTAATATAAATAGTGATTATATATAGAATATTCTTATTTAACTTATTAAGTAGGAGGATTTTGATATTTGGAGTAATAATAATATTAAAAACCTTAAGAAATAATATTCAACTTTTTAAATAAATCTTAAATACTTCTTAGAGCTTTTTAGAAATATTATATCTATTAAGTAGTATATTGAGTTGTTTCTTTATAAAACTGAACCTAAAGCTTATTAGATAGAATTATTAGTAGTTAAGGAGAAATACGAATAGTATAACTAGTTAGTTCCTATACCCCTAGTATTAATATTATAATTCTAGCTCTTCTTATTAGCTTTAGTAGTATATAGTCTTTTTAGTATAGAGCTTCCTTATATATAGGAAGTATATTATAAGTATAATGACTTATAGTCAATAAGATAGCTTACGAACTCCTTATATACTACTTCTACTATTTCTTTCATAATACTTTAGTTAAGTATGCACAAAATCTTATAAAGTTATATAATAAGAATATAATATATAGTAGAAATCTATTTAATATATTTAAAATAAAGATTTATATTTCTTATAATTATTATTTTAAGTTTAGTATTTTATACTATATATAGGCTAGCATATTTTTAATTATATTAGAGGATTAAGCTCTTAAGTTTTATTTGAAGTATTTAAGTAACCCTGGGTTTAAGTTATAGTTTAAATAGATAACTTACCATACTAAAAGCTACTTTAAAAATAATAAATATTAATAGCTATATTTTTCTCATGGGAGGGGCCGATAGCTCGCTCTCTACGATAACTATTAGTAGATATATTACCTTTTAAAATATAACTTCAGCCTTCCTATCCCCCCTATTAACTACTATAACTAGCCCTAGTTAATCTAGGGCTAAACCCCTTATAATTATAGTAGCTAGTATACTTGCCCTATATTAACTTTTTCAATAATAAATAACTAATAACTCTTTTTATAATAACTTCACACCTTTATACCTTCTTATTCTTATATTTTATAGTTATATATAATTTAAATATCTCGAGATATTTAATTACTACTAACTATAGGTATTCTATTTGAATATTTATTACAACTTTAATATCTATAATCTTAACGTCTTCTAGACTAAGCCCTATTTATTTTTAAGATAAGACTTTATACTATTAATATAAAAGTTCTCTACTACTAATATAAGTTAACTTATAATCTTTATATAAGCATAATAAGACTTAGCCTACTCTTACTAGCGAATGATTTTAATATATTAATTAAGTATAGTTAATATATAGATAATATTTATATAAATATAGATATTCTTAGTATAATTTAATAGTTTTTAAAGCCCTTATAATTATATTACTATAATATTCTAAGGTATCTAGTGATTAGTATTATAGTGGTATATTAATATTAAAGTATTATCTAATTAATACTTAGTCTCTAAAATTTTAGTTTAGTATAATAGCTTATAGGATAGCTAGATAATTATTTTTCAAATATCTATAGGCTACTTATTAATTATAACATTTAAGATAAGTTTATTAAGGCTTAATCTAATAAACTAACAGGTTTAATTATAGGAGTTATAGGTGAATGTTACTATATTTATCTTATCTGTCTCTTTTTACAAGTAGTTATATAGATTTTAAGGGGACTTTAAATTTATTATAAAAGGTATAGAAAAGTAATAAGTTATAGAACGCCTAGTTGTTATCGGTGGTTTATTTTATCTTATGTTTAAGAAGTTTAAAAAGTCCTTAAATTTACGATTTTAGTAGTTATTTTTAGCTATATATATTAAGCTTTAACTTTAATAAGGTTCTCCTTATATAAATTATTACTACGAGGTCTTCTACTACTATAGGGTTAAATATTAGAGCTAGGGATATAATTATTTATAATAATAAGTAATTATATTACTATTTTAACTAGTTGTAAGCTAGTATTAGTATAAATACTATTATTAGGTAAAATGTATAGTTAAATCTATATATAGGGTGAAGAGTTTAGATACTATTCTAGGTATAGAGTAAAAGTAACTGCATATTTTTCTTATTAGTAAAATGTTATATTTTAAAGTATTATAACTAAATATTTTAAACAGAATACAAAAGAAGTTCTTAAAACCCTGATACTCAAACTTCTNACAAAAGAAGTTCTTAAAACCCTGATACTCAAACTTCTATATATCTAGAAAGCCTTCTTATTAAACCTTTATATAGATATAGTATTTTACTTCTAACTTATAAATATATATTATAATATATCTAAGTACTAATGAGCCTTCTTTAGCCTTATAATAATGTTTTAGAATTTTTATAACTAATGAAAATTAATTATAAGTAATATTATATCAAATTAAAAGCTATAATATATTTAGAATAGTAGAAATAATAACCAGAAGTAAGTTAATAATTAATTTTAAATTAACTATATATATAACTCCCCTTCAGAATACTTATAAAATACTATATTATAAAATACTTAATATTCTATTTATACAACCTTATAGTATTTATATTTATCTATAGTAAATACAGTTTATTTGTTTCTTATAGTTATATATAGTTATATAAATAAGAAGTATTATATATATAGTAAAATAAGTTACTAATTTATAAGATATATTCTTAAGGAGAGGTATATTTTATTTAATTAGTATAAGTTAAGTATTAACTTTAACGTATATTTTATAATAGTATATTAAACTTTCCTTATAGATTATAAAAGTATTAATAATTTAAATCATAGTCCTAAGGGTTCCCCTTAAAACAATAAGCTTGATAATACTATTATATAATATTAAATATAGTATAATTTTAAACATAAGACTATTATTCCACCTAAATAGTTTTTAAGATTATTGTTTAAGAAGAAAACCTATTACTTTCCATAGAAGTAAAATTATGAGAATTGTCTAAGATTAAGTAATATTTTATATCATTATTTAGAGTAGTATTGATAGTAGTAGAAATACTAAGAAGAATAGTATTGGAGCTTTTATATTTATATTTATACTTAAGAATGATTATTTAAATACTATTCTATAAAGTGTCTTATCTAATTTAAATATTACTACTTCTTAACTATTAAATATTCTTAGTTTATTATATTTAAATAGATAGTTAATCTTTATGTAATTCTTATATTTCATTAAGGCGAATTAGTAATAATATATTTTAGTAGTATTTTGTTATTTATTATATTTAGGATAATTGATATATTTATACTTCTTAGTATTGTAATATTTTATATAGTATTATATAATATTTCTTTTTTATTCTATTTTATAAATATAAATAATTTTAATATCATATTTAATAATTTTCATAATTAGTTCTATTAACATAAGAAGGTGATACTCATTATTTAAAAATAGGGGTATCTATAGATACTTTTTAATAAGGAAAGAATAATTACTTCTATATATTTTATAGGAATAGAAATATAGAGATTCTACTGCTACTTTAGATTTCTAATTATTATATATTTCTGTAATATCTTTAATAAAGTGGGATATCTATTTAAATGTTATATTTTTAGAATACTTAAGAAGTTGTATTCTTAATACTAAATATGTAATATAATATTCTCATATCTATATTTTACTATCTATAGTAATATTAACTTTAGCTTTAAGATTATTATTAATATTATTTACATTATTAGCTACTTTATATTCTGTATTATTAATACTGTAATAGTATTTAATACTATCCGATTTGTACTAAATATCTTAATAAAAGTAATATAAGAAGCTTTTAAGGTATATTAAATTGATATATATCAGGGCTTTTCTGATTCTATTACTATTAATATAAACATAATACTTTAATCTAAAGACTTTAGATTAGAAGTAGAAATAGTAGGATTAACAACTTTTCATTATTCTAATTAAGGTATATAATAGTATCAGTAAGGTTAAGTACTACTATATATTTGTCTACTATATACATAAGGTGTATTATAATAAAATACTTATTATTATTTAAGAAGTATTTCTTGAAGTAGTATAGAAAATAATTAATAGTACTACTAAGTTAAATGACTTTATATTTATTCTACTTATTTATAGAATATATTTCTATTTTATAAAGGATTTAGCTTCTGTTTTAAATACTGTTATTGAAGTTTATACTATATATAAAATGATAGAAGAGATTTATTATAAGTATATTAAATATCTTATGAAAGCTACTTTAGTAATATATAATAGTTTCAATATTGTATATATTATAACTCTTCTATTTTAATTTTCTATATATATAATAAGAGAGAAATAGCTAATAAGTTTTATATCACCTCCTTACTATATATAATAAGATATATATTCCTAAACTTCTTTACAATACTTAAGAGGTTTAATTTATAATTATAAAATTATATTCTAAGAATAATTAAAAGATCTCACTAGGTTATATTGTTAAACTATTAATATTTGAAAGTATTCATAAGAAATCTATAAGAGTTTATATTATTATAATAAGAAATCTAATATTATGTAGAAATATATATTTTTATAATAATGCTTTAGTTCTATCTATAATTATCTCTATAGAACTTTAGAATACTTAGTAAATACTATAAGTTACTATTATTATAAATAATAGTACTATTATTATTGTTAACAATAATAATCTCCTTTCTATTTAAATAGTTAATAATATATTATTTTAACTTTAAATCTTTTAGAACTAATTAATTTTAAGTTTTATAACTTAAAGGAACAACTTACTTTCTCTAGACTTTAGTTAAGGGTTTAATTTTATAATATACTTTATAATTAAAGAATAGTTAGATATAATATTAATATCTAATTCTTATACAAAAGTATCATTAAAATATTTAGATCCTTATTTGAAAAGTTAACTGAAAGAAGATTAAGAGTATTATTATTAATAATATTATAGAGATTATCTAATATAATTCTATCTTCCATCAAAGTTATAAATACTTTAAATCCTATATTATTAGTAAAGTTAAAAATAGAAATATTAATAAAGTATATAAGAAGTCAAGATTTATAATCTAAAGCTTTAGAAATAATAGTGAATTTAAAATATTAACATAATTATTAATAATCTAATAAAGTAACTAGTAGTTAATTTTAGTTATAATTCTAATTTCTTTCTAGTATAATAGTATAATAATATAGCTTTATAATATCTATAAGCTTATACTTAAGTTAAAATAGAACTTATAAAGTATATTATAAAATTAAACCCTTAACTAAAGTCTAGAGAAAGTAAGTTGTTCCTTTAAGTTATAAAACTTAAAAATAATATAGCTTTATAATATCTATAAGCTTATACTTAAGTTAAAATAGAACTTATAAAGTATATTATAATTAAACTATGCTTATATTTTAAAGATCAATACTCCTTAGGTTTTATTATAATAATTATTAAATTAATATATAAATTTTCTAAAGCTAGCACTTATTAATAGGCAACTTATTCTATATATCATGGAGAGTAATTAGAAATAGAAATTTTGATATATAGTTTATACTTCTTTATCTTATACTTCAAAAATAATATCTTTAGTTCTATAAATATATAAAGTAATAATACTTTTAACTTTCTAAATACTACTTTCTTATATTCAAAAAATAAGGTATTTTAAAAAGTTTTATTTAAAGTTAAACTTAAAATAGTCTTCTTAAAAGGAGTATTATTAGTATTTGATAGAAGTATCCTATTACTTAATAGTAATACTTTCTATTTATACTAGAAGTACTAAGGATAAAGGTTCGTTCTTTTTAATATATATATATAATACTTAAAGTATTTAAAGAAATATATATTAAATAATATATACATAGGAATATTTCTTATTTTAATATATTAGTTTGAAGTATTATTTAACCTTTCCTATATAATATAAGAATAATAATCTTCAAGTAATAATACTATCATATTTAATAAATATTTTAAATAGTAAATTAAGTATTTTAACTATAGTTTTGACTTTATATAACTTGATCTTTCTAAAGTATTACTTTTATATTTTTATTAATAGCTTTTTTATTAATAATATTAATCTCTTATTTTAATTAGAATTTATTATAATTCTAAGTTGAGAAATTATTTTTAATAATAGTTAGTTTAATTTCTATAGTAACTTTATATATTATTCTTGTAATAGAAATGAAAGAACTACTAAACGTATACCTATTTTAGAAATTTATATTATAATAATTAGCATAGACTTTACTTCTACTATAATTATACTACTTAAGAAGATCTTCTAATACTAAAAACTCTTTTTGATTTGAGTTATTATATATACTAACTTATAATCACTTTATAAATACCTTGTAGAATTTAATATTATTGAGGAAAAATACTTCATAATTAATATTATAATATTAAAATAGTTATATAAATATTATAAACTCTATAAAATAAAGTAGATTAATAGAAATAATAGTATTACTAATCTTTATATAAGAAGTATATTAAATTAGACTTCTAAGAGATTTATCAATTTGAACTATATAACTATTTAAATAGAGGGATAAGTAATTTCAATAGAATAGATAAATAAGTATTTTAATATTATTAAGGCAAAAGAATATAAACTATTAAAAATGTTACTTCTTATATAAAGAGATTAATATTAAGATATATAGTAAAAAGAAAGGTTACTAGTATTAATTATACTATATTATAGGATATATAGTACCTCTATCTATTATTCTATATATCGTAGTATACTTTCTATATCTTATGAATAATAAGTACTAAGGATTTAATACTAACTATAGCTATATATATAGTAATTAATAAGTAATTATTATATTATAAATCTAGAGTTATATATAGTATTATGTTTTATATAATATGATTATAATGATAATAATGAATAATTAGAATACTAATTTATACCTTTATAGTAAGATTATATATGATATGCGTTACCCTTTAGATAAACTAATATAATTATCTAAAATAAACTCTTTCTTTGATAAAGTCAATCATTTCTCTTTATAATAAAGTAGTTTTTATTTTAAATAAAAGATCCTATCTAGCTATTTTACCTTACTATATAAATAATATACTAATATTTACTAATAATAAGCAAATAGCTAATTATATGTATAATTCTTTAAAATACAAAATACAAATTTAGAATCAACGAAAACGTTCTACTTTTTTTGAACTATAGTTTATCTATAGATTAAAAGGAGATAATAGCTACTATTCATTAAAATAAAAATACTAAGAAGTATTATTAGAAAATATAGAAAAGAAGTTATTTCAAATTCCTATATATGATAATTCTATATTATTTAAAAATAAAGAAAAAGTTTTAAAACAAGATATTTTAGAACTTCAATAAGAAATAGGACTTCTATTATATTTAGCTCTAAAAATAAAATCTAATATTACTTTTATAATAATTCCTTATTCTCAATTCACATATAATCTAAATAAGAATCATTTTTAAGTCTTTAATTATTTATAGGGTTATTTGAATAATAATGAAAAATATAGATTTATTAATAATTATAAAGATATATCTTCTATCAAGAATATTATAAAATGTATTAATTTAGATTAAATAAGAAGTTTAAATAATAGAAAATCTATTTCTTTTTATATTTTCTATTTAGAAAGAAATAGGAATACTATTAGTTATTTACTATAAAATAAAAGTAGTAGTTTTATTTATTTATTAAGCTAACTATATAGTTCTATTAGATACTTAGAAAGAAGTGACTTATTTATATTGTAATTATAATTATATGGACCTGAAATTAAAATTATCTAAAATTTAAAACCCTAACGTTTATATAAATAGTTTAATAGTAAGAAACTAGCTAAACATACTAGATCTTATGAAAGCGTAAGATATATAAATATAAGATATTACTTTATAAGAATTTTTATTAGAATTAAAAATACTTTTATATATTATATAGATATAGAAAATAATATAGCTGATTTTTCAATTAACTCTCTTGACTTAGTGAGATTTTAACGAATTTCATTTAAATTATAAGAAAAGATATCTTAAACATCTTTTTTATTTACTTTTTTAAAGTTTTAAGTTTCCTAATTTTATATAATCTTTCTCTTTCTACTTTTTATCAAGTTTTACAAGTTTTTATATAAACAAGCTATATAGTAGTAAAATATATCTTATAAAGAAATATTAAATTTATTCTCATATATAAAAGACTTCTATTTCTGCTTTTTTAATAGAGGTAATAAGGAATTCTATAATATTTCTATATATATAAATTATATAAAAGTCACTTTATAACTATTTACTTATTTTACCTTTTTACTCCTAGTAGGTCTTAAGTAGATAAAGTAAAAGTATAGAAGTTTATTCTTTATAGGATATCAAAAGTAGTTTAAACTATATATATTATAGTTATAATATCCTATATATTACAAGTTTAGCAATTAATATATTATAGTTATATTATAGTATATATTATATTTTAGTTTCTAAATTGAAATTATAATATATCATGAACTATAGTTGTAGTAGTCTATATATTATACTAAAATATATATAGTATAGTTATAATACTCTCTATACTATAGCTATAGTAACTTATTTATTATAACTAGGACTAGAACTCTAGTAGTATAACTAGAATTCTAATATAAACTCTCTATATAAAAACTTTAATCTTTATAACTAATAATTAAAAATAGTCAATCATACTATCAATCGAATTACTATTTCTCTTTCTATTTAATTATTATTATTATAGATATTTTTAATAAGTCCTTATATTGAGAAAACTACTGTTATCATATTATATGTCTTCTAATTTTATAGTTCTTTATAATAATAATTTAACTATTAATTTACCTACTTATCTATTTGTTCTAATAGTATCTAGCTAGTATGAATTAATATTATAAGTATTATTATAGTAAGTTTAATATTTTAAAGTTATTATTAATATATATCGGTTACGCTATACCGTAAGGTATATAGTAACTATACGTATTACTATATATATAGCAATATGCCTTTTATACCCTACTAGCAATAAATACTTAGCACCTAGTACTAGTTATAGCTAAATATATAGTAATTAGTAAGTAATTACTATATTATAGATCTAGAGATTTATATAATACTATATATTATATAATATAAGAATAATAATAATAAATAACTAGAATACTAGTT
>QAPG01001125.1:0-11040 GCA_004366825.1 Colletotrichum spinosum
ATTTAATCTGTAAGTATAACTAAAAAGATATTTATTTATATATAGTATAAAATACTAAATTAAAGGTAGTAATTATAAAGAATATAGATTTTTATTTTAAATATATTATATATGCTTCTACTATACTTCATACTTGTCAGGCTACTATAGAGAAAGGGGGCACTAGGGGGCTACTAAAGCCCCTGCATACTAGCTTTAGCTATTAGAATAATAGATATTCTAGTAATATAAAGCTTAAATATAAATATAGAACTATAGTTAAATAGGGGGAAAGTTAAGTTTGAATAGTTATATAGTATAATATATACCTATTAAGAAATCTTATTACTTAATATAAACTTAATCTAATATATTTAAACTTCTACCTATCTTTAGGTATACTAACTAGTAGGATTATAATCGTATTATATTAGAAACTTACTACTTAAGTGACTCAGGAGTCTAGATTAGAATAGTAATAACCTTTCTAAAACTAATTTAAACTAATTAATTAAAAACAAATAAAAGAAATAAAAAGAAAGTAGAAATTAGAAAGATTAATAGTATTATATAAAGGAAATAATTTAAAAGAAGAGAATATTAAAAAATCTTCTATTCCTATACCTAACATTATAAAATAAAAAAGAAACCTTTTAATTAAATAGTTAGCCCCTATTTTATATTAAGAGGATAACTAGTTAAACCTTAATAACTTCCTATTCAAACTATAAAGATAGTTCAACTTAATGGAAAATAATTTTACTATAAATAAAGATAAAGTCTGATATATAGGTTTATATTTAGAAAGTATTGTATCCTATTAGTAGATCAAATAAGTTACTATTATTTATAATAATAATATTAAATAAATTACTTAGGTAGTAATAGAGGTGTAGTCAAAGTCTGATATGAATAATAATAATACCTAAGTTATTATAATAATAGTTAAATTAAAAATAATTCATTAGAAACTAAGATAATTCTATTAATAGTTTATTAATACATATAAATCTCTTAAAATAAAAGACTTTGATACCCAATTAGAAAAGTTTTAAATTTTTAAAATTATTAATTACTTATTATTTAAATTAAAATATATGATTATAAATAGGGGTTTATTAACTATATATTAAGAATTAAACTATATAGCTAAAAAGTAGAGATAGTTAAGTAATCCCTGAATAGGTCTATCCTAATAATACCTACCTTTAGGATGCTAAAATAGAAGAACTAGAGACTATTAATTATATAAATAAGTATCTTAATTTAAAAGATAAATAGGGAAAACTAGTCAAAAAAGCTGTTTCTTATAATTACTCCTTTACTTAAGATTAAATAAAAAGAAATCCTATAACTCTGAATAATTATTCTCTAGAAGCTACCTAAATATTATAATTTTAGAAAAATAAACTATATATTATATTAATATAAACAAAATATCTATTATATATATAAGAAGTCTAGATATATTAGAAGACTTTATTATACTTTAGGAGTAAGAATTAATAATATTTATATTTTATAAAATCTAAAGTCCTACTAATACTCTTGAAGTGAGGTATGAATCTATATAAGGAGAAATTAGAAGAAGGGAAAAGTACTTATTAATTTAGGAGCTAATAAGAGTATCTTAAACTAGAAGATATTATATAATACTAAACCTATAGAAATCAACTTATAACTAAAAATATTAAACCTCTAGAAAGAAATAATACTTAAATATAAAATACAAACTATAATTATAAAGATTATAGATAATCTTAATATAATATAGATAAAATCTTATATATTCTAAATAAGTAATACTAGTAAATATAATATAGTCCTAAGGATTCTTTAGAAAAAGTAAATAAAACGTAATTTAAAATAGAAAACTTTAAATTAAACTTATTTCTTAACTCTTATTAACTTTAAACTAATATCTAAAAACTAAAGTAATTAATAAGGCCATAACTTAATCTAAATATATATTATAAATTTTAATTATATTAATATTAATAGAAGGAGAGTAGTAAGCTACCTGGTAATAATTCGTAAGAGATATAAATAAATAGAAGATTAATTTTAATTAATCACTACTAGAAGATTAAAAAAAGCTTTTATTTTTAATATGAAAAAAGTCAATATTTATATAGAAAAGATACTTATATATATAATAGAATTAGAAGAAAGTAAGGTGTTTTTATAAAGCTCTATTTACCTCTTTATAGAAAAAGAATTAGAAGAATTATATTAATACTTTATCTTAACTTTTAAAAAGAAATAGATTAGAATATTAATTTTATAATAGCTTTTTAAAAAATATCAAATTTAAAATAGTTTTCTTAATAGAAGAAAGGGTAAGATATCTCTAATTATATTAATAATAATTAAAAGTCCTATTAGAAGAAGTAAATAAGAAATATACTAAATAATATAATAAGAAAAAGAAGTAGTTAGATCTTAAAATTAGTAATTATATATTACTATCCATTAAGAATATTTAATAAAAATAACTAATTAAAAAGCTATTTAATAAATATTTAGAATTATTTAGAATAATATAAATAATTAATTAGAATTAGGTATTAAAAGGTAGGTTTGTAGCTATATATATTATATGCTATAGCTATATTACATACTAGCCTAGGTGCTTAGTCTAGAAGTATTACCTTCTCACCCTTATACCTAAAGTTTCCCCTTCTTAAGATATAAATTACTAATTATACTAATTACTTTAGTTTCAGGACCTCTTATCTAAAAGCCTTATAAGTTATAAGTCTAGTTCGTATTTTTATTTAAAATATAAGAGCTTTATTTATTTTACTTCTTTCTAACTATTTACGACTTTAAATATAGTAGTATTGTACTACGTTTTTTATATTAAGTTGATTGTATAATAGTGATAGTCTATAAATATTAATTGTATACTATATAATACTATGATATTTTAAATTATAATAGTTAATACTTCTAACTATAGAATAGTTATTTTATTAATCTTAAAACTTAAGGGTGAATTAAACTAATTATTATAATTAGTATTAATTAATGCTATATTTAGAGTGAATAGGGTTAAGAAGTATATTGATATTAATATATTTAAACTACTTACTAAAAGCTTTATATATATTATAAGAGAATGATAGGGATATTACTTATAACCTTTTTATATTATTATATAATATACTAATTAATAAACTACTTAATACTAAGTAGTAAGATAATAAGAATTCCTATATATTTATAAAAATACTAGAGAAGTATATCCCTAAGGTTTCTAAAGATATTATTAGTATTTTTATTAATAAGTTTACTAAAAGTAATACTTATAATTATAAGATTCTTTATAATACTTTTAAATATATATAGTATTTATATACTTATATTATAAGTTTCTATAGTTAGAATACTTATTATTTCTAAGTTATTATACTTTTTAACTATTTTAAGTTAAAAATATTTAATATTTATAAGTATTATACTAATAATAATAAGAAGCCTATATAGGTTAATATTATTAAGACTATTTATATTCTTATTTAAGATAAAGAATAAAAATAGGTCTTATTTTATACTGTAAGATAATTATTACTAGAAGTATTATATTTAGTATTATTCTAGTTAAAAAGAAGAAAAGAGAGTATTCTTACTATAAGAAGAACTATTTAGCTTTAAAATGCTGGACTATTTATTTAAATTTAATTCCTACTGATTATAAGTTTTATAATTAACTTATAGTATATACTATAAAGTATATATATAGTAAAGATTATGTTAAGATATTAACCTCTACTTTATCCTTATTAGTATTTATTAAAAGTATTATAGGTATTATTAGTAGCTTTACTATTAGAAGTTTTATTATTTAGAAGCTATTAATAATACTTAAGGTAGTAAATACTATAGTTGATAATAAAGTTATTATAAACTTAGATATTATAGTTAACTTAGGTTATTCTAGCTTAATTTTTAATAACTTTATACTTTTTATATTATATAATATTTATGATGATTTTTAACTTTTTACTACTATTAATAGAAAGTTAGTAAGACTAGAAGGTATAGGTATTTTCTTCTTTTAGGTAGAAGATCTTATTAACCTTTCTAAGACTATTAATTAGACTATTCAAAGAATTAAATATAATTTTTTTAACCCTACTAACTTACTTAGTTTAAATAGATTTTAATAAAGCTATATTAAGTATAATTACTATACTATAAGCTTTATTAATACTTAATCTCGTTAAAGCTTTACTAAGGTCTACTAGGTAAGTAATATCTATGTTATTAACACTTCTAATAGTATTACTATTCCTATTAATACTACTCTTAGTCTAGCTAGAGTAAAAATAAAGGTTCGTCTTATGCTTAAAATAATATACTAATACTTTATCTATATATATTTATTATAAGTTATTAAGGCTTATTACTATATAGGTATATAATTTACTTAAGAAGAAATTAACTTTCTTTATTATAAAGTATACTACTTTATTAAATTAATAGAGATTATTAGCTATAATACTTCTTTCCTACTTATTTAGATAAGTAAAGAAATTTATTTTAACCTTATTAAGGTTAAGCTATTATTTCTAATAAGTAAGAAGTATACTTTTTATTTTCTCGATTACTATAGTAGTTACTATTAGGTTATCTTACTTAATACGTATTATTATAATATTATATTTAAAGTTATTAAGAAATTTAGTAATATTTTTACTAATATAACTTTATTAATTATAAAATTATAAGTTTATAATAATACTCTAAAGGTTAAGAAAATACTTAGGGATTCTTATTTTATAAATACTTAGTTTAACCTTATTACTATTTATATACTATTAATAAATAGAGTAATTAAATATACTAGCCGGATTATTATTAAAATAACCTATATTATACTTATTAATAATAGTTTACCTGAAGAGCTTTAGAATTATATTTTTAATATTACTATTTAGATCTTTAACTTCTTACTATAAGTTAATAAAGGAAAACTTAGTTTTTATAAGATTATAGTAAGAAAGTTAAACCTAACTAAGAATTATAAGCTTCTATATATTAAATACATCTATATATTTAGATATATTACTTATATTCATAAAAGAAGAAGTAAGTATTTTCTTTATACTACTAAAATAGAAGTATATACTATAAAAGGTTTTCTTATTAGTTATAACTCCTTATATAGCTATATCTATTATATTTATATCCCTAATATAAAGAAAGTTTTTTACTATTATAATATTTATTTTTATAAAGGTTTTAATAAAACTATTTTATACCTTTTTAATAATTATACTAAACCTAATAGTATTAATTATAATATTCTATTTAACAAACCTAACCTATAGATTTAATATCCTAATTAGGTTTTAAATTAAAATACTACTACTATAGAAGATTCCTTATTAAAAGAGAAGGAAGTTATTTTAGAAGTATATTAAATTAATAAGGTTTATACTATAGAGTATATAATTCTACTATTAGAAAACTTACTTCTTCTTATTATTACTATATAACTAAAACCTATTAATATTATAAATAATAAAAAAGATAATAACTTTATAGATACTATTTAGAAATAAGAGTTGGATTATTTTAATCTAGATGTTAATCTACTAATAATAAAACTAGTTAATATTCCCCTTATTTCTACTTTAAGATATCCTTATTATACTATTATAATAAAGCTACTAGGTTACTACTAAGAAGCCTATAGTTTTTATTTTTATAATAAGAAGAAAGCTTATCTTATTACTAATATTTATATTAATCTAGATATTCTGATTACTATTACTTTTTTTATTATTATAGTATTATTAAAAGTTCTTCTTCTAGATTATTCTATCTTTTATACTATTAAAGAAGTAAAGGAGAGTTTTCTTTAGTTTTCTTATTAGAAGCCTATATATAATACTAAAATTAACTAGTTAGTTACTAAAGAGACTTTCTATATTATTAATAAGCTTTTTAATATTAAAGTCTTTCTAGATATATAGACTTTTAATATTAAGACTAATATTTTAAATAATATTATAAGATTTAAGGTTTAATAGGTAGTTTATAGTAATTATAAGAAAGGTAATTAGTTATCTTAAGAAGTTTATACTACTATAGTAACTACTACTACTATACATTCTTTTTTTATTATTATTATACTCTACTATTTCTTATATAAGATATATAACTTTAATACTACTTTCCTTATTATATTAGTATTTTAAGGAGTTCGAGTTTATATTTATTAACCTATAGGTTATTCTAATAGTATAAATAGAGTTTAGTTATTCTATAAAATATTATATAGTTTTTATAAAAATCCCCTTTAGTAGTTCTAGCTTATTATAACTGAAATGAAAAAGATTAGCTTTATACTTATTAAGGGGGAGATTTACTTTTTTATTAATAAGAGTCTTAATATTTATACCTTTTTATATATTAATAATAATACTATAGCTACCCCTATACTTAAGATTACGAAGAAAGTTCGTGAGATATTTAAAGCTATATGTTTTCTTAAGGATCTTAGTATTACTACTTAGTTTTTAAGATTTTAGATTAATTATAGTATTATAAAGATCTTCTTATTTTAATATAAATATATTGATTCTATTTTCTACTATTTTAGCTATTATGAACTTTATGCTATTAAGACTTTTCTATTTATTAATAAGGATTTTCTAATTATATAGTTAAAGAATAAATATAATAATTAATCTTACTAGTTTTATATAAAGTAAACTAACTACTTCAACTAGTTAGCTATTAATATTTAACTAGATATTACTTATACTATAGGTAAATTATACTAAGTAAATACTAGTTTTTCTCTTATTTATTAATATACTATTAAATACTTTTTTTAATATTTTATTATTATTACTAGTTATAGTATTATATTTAGAGGAATAGATCTTAAGATAGATCTAAGGTTTTATATTATAATAGATACTACTTTTACTAATAATAGACTGTTATATATATCTATTAGTAGTTATATTATCTATTTTACTAAATTGTTTATTACTTAGAAGTTTAAAAAATAGATAATTATTATTTTAAGTTTTATAGAAGTAGAGTTTATTAACCTTATACCTACTAATATATCTTTTAAGTAGACTTAATAATATATTAAGTAGCTACTAGATTGATAGATTACTATACTTATAATCCTTTTTACTAATAATACTAATATTCTAACTAATATTATAAATTTGTTAAATAAAATATATATATAGAATATTAATATTTAGTATAAATAGATTATTTAGGAGGTTAATAATAATAATATAATTACTTTATACCTTATTAAGAATACCAATATAGTTACTAATAGTCTTACTAAAGTTCTAAATACTATTAAATATAAGGATTTTATTAACCTGCTAGGAATAGTAGATGGTTTAGATTGAGGATTATTTCTTTAGCGATTACTAGTAATTAGATTAATTAATATTTAGTTAAATAGTATTAATACTATTAGTTCTAAAAGTGTCCTATTTTTGAAAACTCTTTAGATTTAGAGTTCTTTAGCTATAAATTAGTATTTTAGAGGTTTTTGGCTAGTTTTTTTATATATTTAGCTAGCTATAAGTTTAGCTTGAGGGGAAGTATTAAGAGGTAGGCTTATAGCTATATATATTACGTGCTATAGCTATATTATATACTAGCTTAGGTGTTTAGCCTAGAGGTATTACCTTCTCGCCCTTATATCTAAAGCCTCTCCTTCTTAAGATATAGATTACTAATTATACTAATTACTTTAGTTTTAAGACTTCTTACTTAGAGGTTTTATATTAAGTATATAAATTTAATTTAAATAAGAAGTATAAAATTTATAATATCTTTTTTGTATTATAACTAGAAAAATATAGAAGTAATTTAGTATTATTCTAAATAGTTTCTATTAAAAGTTGAAGAGATAATATATATAAAGTTAATTATATAGTAGATTATATAAAACTATAAGGAAATTATTAGTATTTAGTTAAATAGGAAACGTATATAGTAGAAAAGGATTTATAAGAATTTTAATAGAATATATTATTAGAATTAAAATTGGAATAAGAAAGAAGTCTCCTAGGAATTCCTAATAAGTTATAAGAGGAGTAATATATTTGAATTATTAATAAAATAAAAATAAGAAGTTCATATTAATTTAAAAGCTAAAGAAAGAATTGTAAGAGTATGGCTAAAGGCCTTAATTAGGAAACGTTTAGATATATAAATAAAGCTTATATTACTATATAAACTATTACTTAAAAGATCTAAATTATAATCCTTTAATTAAAAACTCTTTCTGATACTTTAGTAGCTATAGCTAGCTAATTATTAAATATATTATATAGTCTTATTAGTATATTATTATAATTATTCCTACTTCTTAAACCCTTAGTCCTTAAAGCTATAGTTATATACGTTTTAATATTTATTATAAAACCTATATATTATTACTAACTATTCCTTATATAAAATACTTCTTTAATACTAATAATTATTCTACTATAATACTATTATTTATTTAAGCTATGTTTTATAGTCAAAATAATAGAATTGAGTTTTATTTTTATTATTAATAGGGTTTTTTTTATTCTTTCTATTATTTATTAATATATTTATTATTATCTATAAAGATATACTAATAGGATTATATAGTATGCTTAATAACTAGCTGGCTACAGCTACTAAAGTACTAGAAAGAGTTTTCAGCTAAAAAATCACAACTTAAATCTTTTAAGTAATAGTCTATATAGTAATATAAATCCTATTTATATATCTAAACCTTTCCTAGTTAAAACTTTTAACTATACTCTTATAATTCTATTACTTCTATTTAATTCTTTTAAATAATTAATATAAGTAAAGATATTAAATAGTAACTATTTTAATAGAGAATACCTACTTTATAAGTATAGACTTAATATAAGCTTTAATGAATTTTAATAATTAATATCTAACTTAACAGAAGTATATAGTAAGACTACTAGTATTATATTATACTATTATCAGGAATTAGGTAAATAAAATAATAATAATAATAAAATAGTAACCCTAGGGGAAAATACTTCTAAAGAGAGATACTTTCTATATACTACTTAAGATAAATTAGGACTTAGTATTAATATGAGTTTTTACTAATAGTATACTAAAAAGGTTAAAAAGAGATACTTATTAGATAATTTTATATAAAATATATTTTAAAGAAGAAAATACTTACTTTTTAATATAAGAAGAAGAAGTAGGATAATTTCTATTATATTCCTAAGGTTTAAAATACTTACTTTTTAATATAAGAAGAAGAAGTAGGATAATTTCTATTATATTCCTAAGGTTTAAATAGTTACTAGGTTTTTAGTAATTAATACCTAGATTTAATAAGTAATCCTAAGTACTATTATAGCTATTATTCCTATTTAAATTAGACCTAATAGGTATTATAAATAGGATATTTAAAATGATATAATTCTAGATAGTAATATATTAAGAATAAATATAGAAATAGTAAGAAACCTATAAGGAGTAGACTATAGTTTTTATCTAATAACTAATTAAATAATTAGTAATATTTAGATTATTTAAAGATTAGGAAAAACTACTTTTATATACCTATAGAATAATAAGGGAAGAATTTATAATTAAATAAATTAATAATTAGATTATAACTATTAAAAATAGCTATTAAATTTAACTAGATAGTATAATTAACTAATAAATCTAATAAGTACTTATAAAATTAGTATTCTAATTCGAGATAGAATAAAGAAACTTTAAGGTTAGTTTAGAAGATAACTTTATTTAAATTAATTTTATTATATTCATTTACTAATAGTATATTAATTTTAAAATATAAGAAAAGTTATATAAATAGAAGTTTGAAAAAGTATAATAAGGAGAATACTAGTTATTTATATAGTATTATACTAAATAGTTAGTACTATATTAAAATTTAAATATATTTAGATTTAAATAGAATAAGAGAGAAGCTTTTATCTACTTTTACTAATTATACTTAAATTTAAAAAAAGAAATAGAAAGACTTAAAGTTTTAATCCTAAAGGTTAGAAATATTATAGTAAAGGTTAAAATTTAAAAAAAGAAATAGAAAGACTTAAAGTTTTAATCCTAAAGGTTAGAAATATTATAGTAAAGGTTAAAAGATTAGAAAAATTCTAATAGTATTATATTAGTAAATTAATATAAGATAGAAGATATAAGTATATATATAGATCTATAGTTTTTCTAACTATTTTCATTTTTATAAATAATAGGATAATTAGAATTATTAATTCTATTAATACTAAATAGTTAGTAATAGGATACTAATAAATTAAATAATATTATATTTACTTTAGTCTAGAGAACTATATATATATTAACTACCCTATAAATTATAAAAGCATATTTCTTATATAGTAAGATAGGATATAGATCTATAAATTATAAGAATAAGATAGGTATAAATATAATACTAATAGCTACTTAAAAATAGAATACTATAAAATCCTAAATTTCAATCTAAGTTGTTAATATTAGCTCCTATATAGAAGAAATCCAGAGAAATAAATAAGTATAGAGATAAAACTAATAGTCTTTATATTAATTAAAAAGTTAGTTCTTATAAAGAAAATAGTTAAAAACTTAATAATTATTTTTTAAAATACTAAAGAAATAGAAGTAATAATAAATATAGATTTATATTTATAAGTAGACCTTATTAATAAGTAATTAGTTATATTATTAAGATTAATCTTAATTAAAATAACTATATTTATTTTAGAAAGATTTAGTAGTTTAATATTAGAATTAGAAGAATTATACTAATTAATATTTTTCTTTATAGATTTAAATAGCTATCTATAGAAAGTATATTAGTTATTTACTAATACTTACTAACTAGAAGGATATATAGACTTCTTATTAAAATAGTATTCTATAAACTAAAGAAATATTATAATAGATATTTAGATAAATACTTAATACTACAAATAGATATCTATTACTAAGCTAGAAGTATTTATTTAAAAGATTATTAAGAATAATAAGACTACTTATATATTATATATTAATAAGATAAGA
>QAPG01001126.1:0-11045 GCA_004366825.1 Colletotrichum spinosum
ATACGAATAAGTTAAATCTTATTATACTTATATAGAAGTCATAAGTTAGCTTATATTAATAGTAGAGAACTTTTAAATTAATAGTATAAAGTTTTATCTTAAGGGTAGGTAGGGTTTAGTTTAACAGATGTTAAAGTTGTAGATATTAAAATTATAATGAATATTTAAATAGAATACTTATAGTTAGTAGTAATTAAATATTTTAAGATATTTAAATTATATATAGCTATAAGAATATAAAGGCGTAAGGTTATTATAGAAGGAGTTGTTAGTTATTTATTATTAAAAAGATTGATATGAAGTAGATATACTAACTATTATAGCCGCGAGGGGTTTAGCTTTAAATTAACTAGGAGCTAGCTATAGTAATTAGTAGGGAGGTAAGAAAGCTAAAGTTATACTTTAGGAGGTAATATATCTACTAATAGTTGTAATAGAAAGCAAGCTATTAGCCCCTCTTTTAATTATATATAATTAAGATTTTTATAATATTTATTAAGATTAGTTAAAGAAATAGGCTTAATTAAATCTATAAAGATATTTTTACTAATAAGTAAAATGTTTATATAGATAGACTAAATATTATAGTTCCAAGTGTTTTTTAATTTTAAGATAGAAAGTAACTTAGAGTTACTTATATTCTTTAATAATAATTTAAAAAAGTAAAGTAGTTATTTAATAAAGAACTAATTAAAATCTTAAAATAGGATTAAAATACTTAGGGATTAATTCTAATAGACCATTATTAATTCAAAAAGTAATCATAGTATAGCTTATTAGTTAATTAACAATTAATATATTTATAACTTATAGTAGTCTAAAATATAAATTTCATAAGAAATACTGTTTTTATAAAAGTCTAAGAAAACTTAAAGTTCTAACTTTTAAGTATTATAGTAAACTTAAGATTCTAAGTTATAAACAACCTTAGTAGACTCAAAAGCTAGTTTATAGAAAGTTTTAATAGACTTAAAATATAAGAGACTTTCAGCTTTTACTACTTAAGTATTTCTTTTATTAGCCTAATAGTAAGCCTATAATTCTAATTAGTATAATCTCCTTATAGATTCATTTAGTATTAAACTAATTAATTAATAAGAAGAGTTAGTTAGTTTGTTAAAGTAAATATAAAAACAATAAGCTATAAAGCTTTATAGAGATAGTTAAGAGAGGTTTTATATAAATAGATAAATAGTAGAAGGTTTAGAATTAGTTAGTATAAACTCTAGTATAACCTAAATAGGTATTAATAAAAATAAGGATGTCAATATTAATAATAAGTAAAGATAGAGATATATTAAAAAGAGAGAAGTTAATATAAAGCAAGGTTTATAATTTGTTAAATTAGTAATAGGTAATTAGTAAAGAGTTAAGAGGAATTAATAATTCTTAATCATTTGAAAATGGGTTATTTAGAATAGTATCTAAAAATAGTATTAATATTAATATAAATAGTAATAATAATAAGAAGTTCTAGTTTTATAAGAAGTAGGGAACTTCGTAGTATTAATATCTAAATAGAGTTTATATTTAGAAAGATTAACTTTATGTCGTATAGAACTTTCAGCTCTATTACGCTTAGGTTACTAAGTGGTCTGTTTACTAAATATTCTAATATTATAGTTTGATTAATTTAGAAAGAGTTTATATTTAGAAAGATTAACTTTATGTCGTATAGAACTTTCAGCTCTATTACGCTTAGGTTACTAAGTGGTCTGTTTACTAAATATTCTAATATTATAGTTTGATTAATTTAGAGTATAAATAATAAAAGTAGTATAACCTTATATCTAATAATTGACTTTCTATAATAAATAGAAAATATAGGGTTATGAGAGTAACAAAGAATACTTAAGCTTTTATTTACTTAAATGGGTTATTAGGATAAATATGAGTAATAGCTAAATAGCTAGAATTCTCACACTAATATCTAAAAGTTAAATAATATCTTTAATATAAGAAGTCAAATTATAACTATTAGTCAAACTAAGTTAATTAGAGAAAACTACTATCAAGATTAAATAAATAATACGATACTATATTAATTTAAATTCAGCCTTAAGGAGAATTATAAATTTCATATAAAAATTATTATTAATTATGAGAATAAGTATAGTACTAAGGCTCCTATATAGCTATACTAGTTTATATAAAGCCTAATCGTTCTATTTATATATATTTAAGTATTTCACTCTAGTGTGAATAGATTATACTTTTTGATAACGTATATTAAGACTATATACTATATTATTTGTTTATTATAGTTATAAGTTTAGTAATATTTGATTTATCTTTAAACTATGTTTAACTAATTAATATAAAGAAAGTAATTTTTAATCTATCTTATTAAACCTTTAATAAACTACTTAAAAATAATATACTTAACTATTAGTAGTCTTAATATAATAGTAAAGCTATTTAATAGTTCTAACTTTAACTATTAGTATATTATATTATAATTCTATATAACTAGTTGAGATATTTAGAAGTACTTTAATCTAGATATTAAACTAGATTTCAATATCTTAAAACTCATTAATCTATTAAACTTTAATAAATAGCTTTTCTAAGATAATGCTACTTAATAGATAACTATAAATATTAAACCTTTTACTCTTAATACTAAAGATATTTGTAATTATTTTATAGTAGATCTTAAGTTTTAAATAGTTTAGGAATCTAATTATAAAGAGATAAAGAAATATTATAATATAATTTAAACATAAGTTAATATTACTATTAATACCAATTTTCTAATATTTATTTAAGTAGAAGTTTTTACTAATAATAATATTTCTTTTTGAGTTCTTCTAAGACTTCTAAAATATTAATATAATTAGATTAACTTAATTATATAGTAACAGGTTAGAATAGAATATAGAAAAATCCTTAAGAGAGCTAATTTGAATATTTGTAGTTTAATATAATATAATAAGTAGTATACTATCTGTTTTTAAACTATTACTTATTAAATTCCTAAAGTCTAAGGAATATTTATAATTTAAGAGTAATTTTACATACTTAGTTAATATATTTTAACTAGTTAGGCTATAACTTAGTATTGAAATATTATTAAGACAGAAACTTTAAACTTAGAAATTAATAGTCTAGCTCAATATAAAGAAGTCTTCTGCATTTTATTTCATACTAATAGAATTCTAATATAAAACTATAATAAAATACTATTTATATTAGTTATTTTTATAAAGAGGTTCAATAGTATATTTTAGCTTAAATTAAAGTATTTATATGATTTTAGAAGCTATTTATATCTTCTAGAAGATTATAGGTATATTCAGTATACTATAATAAGTTTATATATTAGATTCCTTAATATTTGAATAATAATTACTATTTAACATAATATTATAAATAAAATAAATAACTTAGAACTATATATTCCTTACTAAAAGTTAACTAAACAAAGATAGCTAAACTTTAAAAAATATACTAATAGAACTAAAGAGGTATTTCTAGATATTTTAAAAGTCAAAATCATTCTTTTAAATAGTTACTCTAGTAATAATAACTACTATCCTTCTAATTTAATATATATAAGTATTAATCCTTTTCTTTTTACAAAGCTAGCTATAATCCCTCCTAAGATCTTCTTAATCATTTAAAAACCTTACTTACTTTTAGTAAGTATAATAATTAGTAGTTATAAAATAGTCTATATTATTAATTTAATAAATCTTCTTAAGAAGGGATTCTTCAAGTTAAATAAAAGAATAAATACTATTTAATATAGTTTAGCTAATTTCTCTATAGTTAGATAAAATAAATAAGTAATTAGAAACATCTTTAAGAATTTAAAAACGAAGAATATATTAGACTTAATATTAAATAATACTATTTATATTAAAGACCTCTATACTAATATTATTTTAGAAGTTCTACTTTTTAGGAAGATTAAAATCTAATATATACGTTTTAATTATACTTTTAGATTTAGCTTAATTGATTAATCTATTATTATAGAATAGTAATTTAAAGAGTATAATTTTACATTTTCTAAATATAAACCAATTTCAAATTATCTTATAATTTATTCAAATAGTTTAAATATTATCTCACAATATCTAGATATACTATTTCCTTAATCTTATACTAAAATGGTTCTCTTAAATATAAAGTCTAATAATACTTATATATAATACTTTTAAATAGGATATTATAAAAGAAATATTCTTAAGTATTTAGTTTTTAATACTTAGGGAGTAAATATTATAAGACTAAGGTAATTAGACTATTCATACTATAGAGAAACCTACTCTTAATAGGTAATTTCTAGACAAACTTTAGAGTTATAACTAATTTACTTATTTTACTATATTACTTAAAATCTTTTTAACCTTTTTAAGACTTATATAAATACCTCCTAAGTACTTATTACTAAAGATGAAGTTTTAGATTTATATTTTATATTTATACCACTTAATAAGACTTATAATTTAATCTCTTAAGTAATAATAACATTTAAAAATAGGTTGAAAAGTTAGGAAGCTTTTTAATTTATAAGATTTAATATAATATTAAAAGAATAATTATTATAATTAAGAGAGATACTAATTACTAAAGATAAGTAATAGAATAAAAGATTCATCTTAAGCTATCTCTTTTATATATGAAAAGGCTGGTTCGAATAAAGAAGTATATTAGAAATAAACTAATTATTTAAAGAACAAAAATACAAGAAGTTACGAAATTACTATTTGAACTATAGGAAGAATTAATTTAAATAGTAATTATACTATATAATGAATTTCTAAATATTTAAAAGAATTAGAAACTACTATATAACGTTAAAGAAGTTGAATATAAATAGTATCTTTGTTAATATATACTAAAGTATATTCTAAGTTTTTATTAAAACTTATAATCTTATTAAAAGTAGATTTATACTTATAGATATTAAATATACCTACTTAAGAAATATTACAAATTAGATACTTTAAAAAAGTTATTTAAAGTTAAATTAAAGAGATATATTAGATACTTAGTAGGTTATATTCTAAATACTTATAATTTCTATAAGATCAAGATCTTCATTTTTTAAAACGTTAGTATTATTGAAAATATTGAATTCAATTAGATAAAGCTTTACTTAAATAAAACTTATATAAAATACTCATAAAAGAAGTTATAAAACTACTAGTTAAATTAACTATGAAAAAGTATAATAGTTTTATTCTTAAAACATTTAGAGACTTTAAAATAATAAGAATACTTAATAGAAAGTTCTTTCTTCTACTAGCTATCCTATTAGTATTAGAAGTAGCTTAAGATTCTAAGCTAAGCCTAGAGTTAGCCTTAAAAACTAATAAGAAAAGTTTAATTATATTTAAACTAATATTTAAACTAATAGGATTAATTTAGACTTCTATTTAACTTTAATCAGATACAATAACTTTAAGTAAAAATTAAAATTTAAGAAGTATACTAATAACTAGAGAATTAGATAGTATATTTAAAAAAAGAAATCTAGCTAGCTAAAAAGGGATATTTATTTTAACTAAATAAAGAAGTAATTATTTTAAAACTCCTATTTAATTAACTGAAAGAAAACTAAAACCTAATTCTAAGCTATAACTAATTAAGTTAAATTTAACTACTTAGGAATCTAACTAACTATATAAAAATAAATAATAATAGTAATTTAAACTAGAGATTTAAATTAATAATTATATAATACTCTTAAAAGAATATAATAGTAGTATTTTATACCTTATAGAGTATGAATAGAATAGTTTTACTAGTACCTATTTACCTAATTAGTAATAAGGGCTAGATAAAAATAGTTTTAATTTCTTAACTATATTCTTTATTTTTTAAAATATAGTATTAGAAAAAGATACTTCTATTAAAATTTAAATATATCTCAATTAACTCGTTATACTACTGAAGATTTAGAAAGATATTACTAACCTTCTAAAGTTATTATAAATCTTTTTTATTAAAACAATAAGAGTTGAAATTATAAAGCTAAAAGAAAAGAATACTTAGTAAGAAATAGATTACTAAGATACTAAGACTAAACATCTTTTTCTTAAATAAAGTTTTATTGATAAAATAAATATAAATAGTTCTTTAGAATAATATAAGATAAGGATTTATATATATAGAAATATATAATTAGTCAATCTACTATAAGTTATATATATAGTAATACTAGTTATCTAAAGAATTCAGATAGCTATAGTAATTATAATTTAATTGAACCTTAAGATCTTTTAGTTTAATATTATTAATATATTTCTAAATACTATAAGGAATTCTAATAGACTTCTAATAATAGTCGAACTATTAAATAGATTTAAAATAATAGGGTATTATGTAGATTTTAAATAAGCTTCTTATAAATTTTAAAATACACTTCTCTTTTAATATAAAACCTTTTATATGATATTAAAGTTATTAAGTTTCTAATTATATATAGAAGAGTTTTATCTATTTAAACATAAGAGTTTAAATATCTATATTTTATTTTTTTAAATCAATACTCTTTTCTTATATTATAAAGTAGTAAAACAAGATATTCTTAGAATTATTAAAAGTATCAAATATATCTATAAGTTTAAAAGATAAAGTCTTATTAAGTATGTCTTAGGAATTTAAATTATAAGGGATTATAAGTATCAAAGGATTTACTAAGTTTATAATATATATATTATTAGAACTACAGAATACTTTAATTTTAAATATAGATTAATTCTAATAATACTACTTCTAATGGTATCTTTTATCATAAGTTCTAATTAAGTTATACTAAAAGAGATTTATACTTGCTAGATATAAATTAGTTTAATTCTTTATATTTTAGTTATAATATAACTAGATAGCTTATTTATATATTTTGAATTCTTAAGATATTTTATATCTTGTTTTAAATATATTAAAATATTGTTAACTATATAGTTTAGTTTTCCTATCAGATAGAATTCTTAATATTATAATTTAGAAGTTTAAAGAGTATTAATAAGATATTTTAAATACTTCTAATTACTAGGGATACCGTTTTTATAAGTTATAAGAAAACTTAAAAATTAAGTTATAGCTATATTATCTTTCCATTTAGAGGACTAATTTAATAAAAAGCTACTTAATAAGATATTATTAAAATATTGATAATTCAAATAGAACTTCTCAGTTTTAAATATACTTTGAAAGAAGTTATAATATTAAAAGAACTATTTTAAAATGTTAATTTTAATTTTAGAGATATTCAAAGAATTTAGTAAAGTAATTACTAAATTATTAAGTTAGTTATTTTAAATAGCAAATATCTACTAACTAGGTTTTAGAATGTAGATATTGAATAAATATAGCTATATCAAGAATATTCAAAAAAGAGTTTTAAAATAATCTATATGTTTCTAGATATAATATTAGTAGATAGACTTATAAAAAGCTTGATTTAAATAGAAGTTAAATAACTTAAAGTATTTCTTAATCTAATAAATCTATAAGTAATACTTTTAGGAAGATTTAAAATAGACTAATAAGCTTCCTAGACGTATTCCTAACTATTTAAATAATATATATAAGTAATTTAGATTCCTAAAGTTTAACTATTTAATAAAAGGTTTTAGTTATATTTATATAGAAAATTAGAAAATAGTAGAACTCTTTAAGTTATTTATATTGAAGAAAGCTTTTATCTAAATTTATATCTAATTTAAAATAAATTATTTACATTTAAAATTTTAAATAAGTAGATAAGAAGTAGTATTTAATATTTAAAGATCAACTTATGAAAATATAGAAAATTAATTATATCTTCTAAAAGAAGGTGTTAATATTAAAACCTATTTAAACATAGGAGGAATTTACTAGAACTAGTTACTAAAATACTAAAATTCAGATTCTAACTTCTAGAAATATTAGGAAGTATTGAAAGTTTAAGATTCTAATTTCTAAACTTTCTAATAACTAATTAAAAAATAAACGTTTAAATAATATTAGACGTAGTTAAAATTATTAAAGCCTAGGGGTAAAACTAGTAGTAAGTAGTTAGATAAGTAGGAAAACTTAAAATAGTTGAATATTAATAAGTTATATAATAATTAGAATTCTAATAGTAGAGATGGAAATACTTCTATTCTAAAGGAAAGCTAATTTAGATTCTTTCTATTATTAAAAATAAAGTATAACTTAGAATAGTTCTTTTATATTACTAACTTTCTTATTTTCTAACTATAGAAAATTAGATCTACAATTGAGATTTTGATTTTGAATCAGATTACTCACTTTTCTATTATCTAAAATCTAAATAATATTGAAATACGTCTTAAATACCTTATAGGTTTTATTAGAAACTAGAATATAATATCCAACAGACTTAGACTTATACTAGTAATAATAAATAGAAAAAAGATCTTTATTTTTGATACTAACAGTATAAAAATAGCTTCTATAAGAAAAAGTAAAGCTTAAGTAGTAAATAGTATAGAGAATAGTTTGAATAAGTTAAGTATTACTAATTATTCTTGTTTAAAAAGATAGTTTTTATAGTTCTTAGTAGTCTTATGTAAATTACCTCTTTTTAGATAGAATAGATTTTTATAAGAATTTCCTTAGAGATACTAAACTTCTTATTTAACTTAACTAGTTAATACTTAGTGTCTTCAAATTAGTACTGAAAGTTATTTATCTTAAATAAAAACATTCAATTTCGAATTTAAATAGACTTCTTCATAAACTTTAGAGTTATTTTAATATACTTCTTAAGAAGTTTAAATAGTTTATTAATATCTTCTTTATTATCCTCTATTAGAGTTCTAGCTATTTAGCTATTACTCACATTTATCCTAATAACCCATTTTAAGTAAATAAGGGCTTGAGTATTCTTTATTACTCTTATAACTCTATATTTTCTATTTATTGTAGAAAATCAATTATTAGAGTTAAGGTTATACTACTCTAATTATTTATACTCTAATTTGATCAAACTATAATATTAGAATATTTGGTAAATAGACTACTTAGTAGCCTAAGTGTAATAGGGCTAAAAGTTCTATATAATATAAGGTTAACCTTTTTAAAAATAAATTCTATTTAAATATTAATACTATAAAGTTCCCTACTTCCTATAGAACTAGAACTTCCTATTATTATCACTATTTATATTAGTATTAGTACTATTTTTAGATATCATTCTAAATAACTTATTCTTTAATAATTAAGAGTTATTAATTTCCTTTAACTTTTTACTAATTACCTATTACTAATTCAACAAGTTATAAGCCTAGCTTTATATCAACTTTTCTCTTTATATTATATTTCTATTTATACCTATTATTAATATTAACATCCTTATCTTTATTAATACCTATTTATATTATATTAGAATTCATACTAACTAACTCTAAACTTTCTACTATTTATCTATCTATATAAAACCTCTCTTAACTATTTCTATAAAATCCTATAACCTATTTTCGTTATACTTACTTCAACTAACTAACTAACTCGTCTTATTAATTAATCAATTTAATACTAGCTAAATCTATAGAACGATTATATTAATTAGAATAATAAACTTACTACTAAGTTAGTAAAAACAATAGTTAAGCAGTAGAAACTAAAGATCTCTTATATCTTAAGTCTACTAAAACCTTTATAAATTAAAACTTTAAATCCTCTCAAATCTTTATAAAAAAAGTATTTCTTATAAATTCTAAGCTTTAAACTACTATAAGTCACAAGTATATCAATTATTAATTAACTTTTAAGTTATAGTCTTATTGATTTTTCAATTAATAATAATTTAGGAGAATTAATCTCTAAATATCTTAATCCCACCTTAGGATTTTAATTAATTCCTTATTGAATAACTACTTTACTTTTTTAAATCATTATTAAAAAATATAAGTAACTCTAAGTTATATTCTATCCTAAAGTTAAAAGAGATTGAGAATTATAATATTCAATCTATTTATATAAAGGTTTTACTTATTAATAAAAATATCTTTATAAATTTAACTAAGCTTATTTCTTTAATTAATCCTAATAAGTATTATAAGGTTCTTAGTTATATATAATTGAGTTATAAAGATAATCCTTTAAGAATTATTAAAAATAATACTAATATTTTTAATATATTTAATTATTTAAAAAAACTCTATAAACTCACTAGTATTTCTAATAAGTTTCTTACTTATAAAAAGCTTTTTCATACTACTCTTAATAACTTTAAATCTATAGAAAAATATCTAAATAAGATTAAAAAACCTATTAATAACTTTTCTTATAATAAGATTAAATTATTTAACTAAGTTAATATTACTTATATTCTAAATAGTTTAAATTAAATTATAAAAGTTTTATTATTTAAATTATTTAGAATCTTAGATTTAATAAAGATTCTTATAAATTAGATTCCTTATTTTCTAATCTATTAGATAAATTTAAAAGGAAAACTTATACTTCTTTAGTTAATCTTATAATTAAGAAGAATTTTAAAAATAAGATTATTAAGTAGTCTTCTCTCAAGGTTATTAAGAAACCTTAGAAGAAACAGAAAGGTATTTTCTATAATTATTATAAAAAGACTAATTATACTAAAGAAAGCTATTTCAGTCTTTATTTCAAAAAGACTTTTATTTAGATAAAATCTAAAAGTTCTCTTGAAACTTCTTCTAAAAAGAAATAAAATAAAAAAGATAAAGCTAATAACTTGAATTCAATTAATATTACTTTAATACTAATTAAAAAGACCTTTATTATTAAAAACCTTATATAACTTAATAAGAATACTAAAGAAGAAGAAGAAGATAAAGAAGAAAGTATTAAGTTTAAAAATATGATTCTAATTTAACTTTCTTTTAAAAGAATTATTCCTATAAAGACTCTAAATACTTTAATCTCTAAGAAGATTTAGTAAAGTAGGAATTCTATTAAATAGTTTAAAACTATTTTATTCTTTATTAATACTAAAGTTACTATTAATATAGTTATAAATTATATTCTTTTAATTAATAAAATTAAAGTTCTTTTATTTATTAAGTAAGGAAATACTAAAGAGATTACTTTAACTATAAAAA
>QAPG01001127.1:0-11060 GCA_004366825.1 Colletotrichum spinosum
ACTAACTTCCCTATAGTTAGATGAAATAAATAAATAATTAGAGATATTTTTAATAATTTAGAAAAGAAGAATATACTAGACTTAATATTAAATAATATTTATTCTTTTACTTAACTTAAAAGATCTTTTTTTAAAAAAGTCTATTAAATTAGTAATATAAATTACTTTATAACTATTAAATACTATATTTATTAAAAATAAGTAAGGTTTTCAAATAGTTAAGAAAATCTTAAAAGGGATTATAGTTAACGTTTTGAGAAGAAAGGAATCAATACTAATATATATTAAATTAGAAGAATAGTTATTATTACTATTAGATTTACTATTTAAGGAAATTATTTTAATTTTTAAAGTATTTAAAAATATTTTTTTAGTTTTAGTAGTATATCTTTTAGAGTTTAGTTATTTTTTTAGTTAGTTTCTAACGAGAAATATATAGTTCTAAGTTATTTATTTTATTTATAATACTATTTTAAGTAGTAATTAGTATCTAAATATTAGGAAATTTGGTGTATAATTTTATTATAGTATACTTAATATGTTTATAATCCTCTAGAGGGTATAGGTAGCTTTTAAAATTGTATAGGTATTTTGGTTTGGATTAAGATATATTATTTGATTTTTCTATAAGAATAATTAATATAGATAGCGTTTTACTATAGTTTTTTATTAAGGTTTCTTTAGTGTGAGATAGGGTTGAGAAAATCTCTCTATATTTAGCTAGGCTATTGATTTCTAAATTTAGAGTTTTTTTCTTAATAATATTCTAATATTAAGTTGTAGTCTAATTAGTTAAAAGGTGTTAACTAAGTACTTGAAGTTATTTTTTAATTATGGGTATTCTTTAGATTTTAGGGATTTAATAAGTAATAATTTAAAAATAGATAGTATACTACTTATTATATTATATTAAACTAGAGATATTTAAATTAGTTTTCTTAAGGATTTTCTTATATTTTATTCTAACTTATTACTATATAATTAAATTATTTTAAACATATTAGTATTTTAGAATTCTTAGAAGAACTTAAAAAGAGATATTATTATTATTAAGGAGTTCTACTTAAGTAGGTATTAGAAAGTTATTATTAATAGTAGTATCAACTTATATCTAAATTATATTATAATATTTCTTTATTTCTTTATAGTTAGATTCTTAAATTATTTTAAATTTAAGATCTACTATATAGTAGTTGAAAATGCTTTTAGTTTTAGGAGTAAAGAGTTTAGTATTTGTAATTATTTATTAAGTAGTGTTTTCTTAAATAAGCTATTTATTAAAATTGAGTAGATTAATTATTTTTGAGATATTGAGGTCCGGTTTAATATCTAGATTTAAGTATTTCTAAATATCTCAACTTATTATATAAAATTATAACGTGATATATTAATAGTTGAAGTTAGAACTATTAGATAGCTTTCTTATTATATTAAGGCTACTAATAGTTAAGTATACTATGTTTAAGTAGTTTATTAAAGAATTAATAAGATAGATTAAAAAGGATTTTCTTCGTATTAATTAATTAAGAATAGTTTAGAGATAAATTGAATAAAGCTAGGCTTATAATTATAATAAATAAAGAATATAGTATATGGTTTGAATATAGGTTTTTAAAAGGTATGATTTATTTAAGCTAGAGTGAAGTATTTGAATGCGTATAAATAGAGCGGTTAGGCTTTAAATAAGTTAGTATAGCTATATAGTAGCCTTAATACTATACTTATTCTCACATATTAGAAATGTTAATATTAAAGCTTTAGAGAAGATTATGAAATAAGACTTATTAGATTGACCTAACTTTAATATAAATACTATACTAAAGCTTTTAAAATAGATTATAAATATATTCGATTAAAGCTTATTTGTTTAATATTTGTTCGCTAAGTGCTTCTAATACTACTTCTATGTTCTTAAGTTAATATACTACTTTATATTAAGTATTCTAAATTATATAATTATATAAGTCTTTCTAATTATATAAAAGAATAGTTTATGAACTAATAAGTTAATTATTAAGTTTCAATTAAGTAAAGTATTCCTTTTGGATTAGCAGTCTATATACTTTTATAATTTCTAATCTATAAAGGCTATTTATAATTCATTTAAGAATCGATATAAGATAATTATTAATAGGCTAATAATAGATAGATAAGATTGAATAGTAGAGATAAGGTTAGGAATAGACAAGACTTTGAATAGTTAACCTAAACATAATTATAATAATATAAATAGATTTTCTATTAGTTAAACTTATTATATAAGGCTTTGAGTAAGTCTAAATAAAGAATTATAATAGGCCTAAGCCTAAACCCTCTTTTATTATATAAGTGGTATATATATAGAGTATAAGCTTATATTTATAATATCTATCTTCTAAGTAGTAGTAAGGAATATATAATATATATCTTATTCTACCCTTTAGATTTCAAAGTACTACTTTTACGATTGAGGTACTTTGTATATTATAGATCTACGAATATAACGCTCTTTATTTAATATATCTTTCTAGATCTTTCCCTCTGTTTTCCTATTACTATAGGACTAAGTTTAAAAGAGGTTGTTTTGTTTTTTTATTCTAGTTATTCTAGTCTAAAGGGCTAGTGCCTAATTTAATATTTGATTATTACTAGCTATAAGTATTATATTTGAAGATTCAATATAACTTTGATATCTATAATTTCAATATTCCTACTACGCCTTAAGTACTCTTAAGATAGGACATTATACTAATAATATACAAGTTCTTTATTATTAGTAAAAGTTAAGTTATAATTTCTATATACGTAACCTAACACGTAGCCTACTCCCATTAGTAAATAATCTTAATATATTAAATATAGCCAATATATAAATAATTTAGATATAAATATAGATATTTCTACTATAGTTAAGTAGCTTTTCAAATACCTATAGCTATACTATTACTATATTATAAAATATCTCATGACTAGTATTATAGTAATATACTTATATAAAGATATAATCTAGTCACTGTTCAATCTATAAGGATTATTAGCTTAATGTAGTAACTTATGAAATAGCTAGATAATTATTTCTATATATCTATAAATTAACTATTAACGATAGCTCTTAGGATAATTCTTTATTGAGACCTAATTTAAAATATTGATAACTTTCTATTAAAATAATAAATGAATATTATTATAGTTATATTATATCTCTTAAATTATAAATAGCTTGATAGACCTTGAGGAGACTTGAGCTTTATTGTAAAGAATACAGAAGAGTAATAAAGTATAGAACACCTAGTTTTTATAGGTATTTTACTTTATTCTATATTTAGGAAACTTAAAGAGATTCTTATTCTTATAGTTATAATAGTAATATTTAGCTATATATATTAAGCCTTAGCTTTAATAAGACTTTCCCTAATCATATTTACGAAGTCTTCTGTTGATATAGATTTAGATATTAAAACTAAAGGTATGATTATTTATAAGAATAAGTAATTCTGGTATTATTTTGACTAGTTATTGTTAGAAATATTCTAATATATAAAGGACTTCTATTTCTATTACTCTAATAGAAGTAATAAGGAGTTGTATAATATGTCTATATAAATAGGTCGTATCAAATTCGCTCTATATATATATACTTATTTTACCCTTTTACTTCTAGTAGTTCTTAAGTCAATAAGGGAAAGGTATAGAGGTTTATTTCTTAATAAAATACTAGACGTAGTTTAAGCTATATATATTATAATTATAATACTATATATATTATAATTATAGTAACTAATATACTATAATTATACTATAATATTTATATATTATTTTAGCTTAAATATTATAATTATAATATGCTATATCTTATAGTTCAAGTATTCTTTATTATATTAAGGTACATATATTATAATGATAATACTTTATACATTATAACTACAATAGTTTATATATCTTAACTATAGCTAGAACTCTAGTAGTATAGCTAGAACTCTAAAATAAACCTTCTATATAAAAGTCTTAACATTTCTATAAATAATAATTGGAAATAGTTAATTAAACTATTAATCAAATTACTATTTATCTTTATATTTGACTATCATTATTAAGAGTATCTTAATTAAATCTCCATATTAGAAAAGCTACTTCTATATTATATTTCTCCTAATCTCATAATTATCTATATTAATAACTTAACTATCAATTTACCTATCTAACTATTCTAATAAATTATAAGTCCAATCTTTCTCAACCTACAGACTTTAAAGTTTATTCTCTAAGAAATTACCTTTCTTATTTATTTATAAAAATCAAATACTATAATAGAATCTATAGAAATCTCTCCCTTTTACTTTTTCTATAAAAACGTATTAGAAGCTAGCCATAAGAGATACTTCAGTAATACTTTAATAGAATTACAATAAACTTAAAGAATTTACACCTAAAGTAAAAACTCTTTACTAAACTCTAAAAATAGTAATTTGTATGAAGCCCTAATAGTAATATCCTATATAAACCTTAAAACTTAAGTCTATAATATACCCCCTACTACCCCTCTCCCCTATTACCCTAATAATATTTACTATTAATAGCTTTAATAACATACTAATAACCTCTAGTTACCTAAGTAGGCTTAACTGATTAGAAAGATCTATCTAAAATACCTCTTTTAAATACTACTAATATTATATAATCCTACTAATAAGAAAATTTAAATACTATTAATATTAAATAGTCTTACTAATAAGAAAGTTTATATTATATTTACCTTAAATAATTCTATATTATATTCTTCCTTCTATTAATTTATAAGAAATCTTTTTCTCCTTTCTTTATATAGCCCTATTTTTTCTTCTTTAGAATTATGTAACTTCTCATTTTATACTTATTATAATACTACTATTTTACTATCCCTTTATTCTTACTTCTTTTTTTATATTCTTTCTATTATTGTATCTACTACTACTACTACTACTACTAATTCTAACCCTCTTAATAATAACCCTTCCTACTATTATACTTCTTTTAAACTTAATCCTTATATCTATAATAATTATATTATTAAAAGTAATTCTGATACTAAGAAGAACTAGTCTTTTAATATAATTATTTCAACCTACTTTAACTATCATTCTGAATATAATAAGAATAATTTCCCCTAGACTTATATATTAAGTTATAATTAATCTTACTATAAATACCTAAAGTTAAAAATTAAGTATAAATAGAACTCCTACTTTTTTACTATTAGTATTAATTTATATACTACTTACTACTAAATTAATTATCCAATTATACTTAATAACTATATGATTATTTTTATAGTTCCTACTACTATTAAGAAAGATAATACCAAAAGATACTATACTTCTATCTTTTTACTAGAATTCTCTACTATAATTTAATACTATAATAACTACTTTTATCATATTTAATAAGTACTTCTAGCTTATATTACTACTATACTTACTACTCTTTCTTCCTATATTAAAAATACCTTTATATTTACCCCTATTTTTACCCCTAAATAAATCCTTATAAGCTTTAGTAATATTATATAAATAATAATAAATTTCTCTCCTTCTACTTCCCTATATTTATTATACTAACTTTCTATAATAAAATATCGTAATATATTCTAATAGTTATACTATACCTTACTAATATTATAACAATATCTTTAGTTCTATTAATACTAACTTACCTATTTATTATTACTATATAGTTCCTACTCCTTACTACTACTAATAATATCCTACCTATAGATAAATACTACTTATTACTATCCTTAATGATAAAGAAGAAAAGAATACTAAAAATAAGGAAAATAAAGAATACTAAAAATATAGAACAAAATCGGATAATACTAATCCTTTGATTTAATTCTTTTATTTAATACCTAAAAGGTAAATCTTATAATTGATTATATATTTCTTTTAAAAACTATTATATTACTTAGTTTGTAGATCGTATAGCCTTTCATTACTAATAAATTAATATTAATTCATTACTCTTTCTGATATTTTTATATTATAATTTAAATTATAACATAACCTTATTATTAATAAAACTCTTTGAAAGTTCTTATATTAAAATATTATAACCCTTCTATTTAATTAATCTATTATAATTATATTCTTATTTTAAAATATTCTTTACTACTAATATCTCCTCAACTTTATATTCCTTCTAAATTATACTATCTTCTCGAATAAAAACTAAAACAAAATTTAAATATATATTTATATATTATTAAGATAATAATAAGCCATCTTCTACCTATTTAACTAGATCTATATAAAATATTAAATAGATACTTACTAAAATATCTGATATAATCATTAATAAATTTAGCATATTAATAATTTAATATTTAAAGACTACTGAGTTGAACTTCTTACTTAGCTAGTTTATCTTAATATAATATAATAATAGCTATATTTTATGTATAATTTAGAACTTCTTTATAACTTATTATATTCTATTCATATTCATCTTATTATAATGTTATATATATACTATTACTATTTACATTATAATAATACTATCCTTATGATAAAAGAAGAAGGTTAAAACTTACTTTAAACTAGAATATATAATCTACTCTACTATTTGAAAATGAAAAATAAGTATAATATTAAACTTATTTAGAAACCTATTTAAACTTATCCTAATTACTAAGAAATCCCTATTATTTAATACTAATTAGTATATAGTAAGATAAACTAGTTAGTCTAATTATAAGAAAGTAATATATACTTATAGGAATACTTAAATCTTAAGTATTACCCTTTCTATCTTATTATCTATCTACAAATAGAATAATATTGATAATAATTATTATACTCCTATTAACTAGTATAATATTATCTAAAGAATACTGATTTAATTTAAATTATAATTAGTAGTAATTAATATAAAGAAGTTATAGAACTACTACTATATATCTTAGAATTTCTTTATATAAACTTTAGTAACTATAGATATTATAATTTCTAACAAGATATATTTAAATAGTTAATTTATAATTACTATTAAGAATTTTAAATCTCTTTTTATAATAAATAGTAATTTTATAATAGAGTTAATAGAAATCTATAATTAAAACCTATTAAAAATTAACAAGAGTTATAATAAGCCTTAGTAGTACTTTTAGCTTTTATATAAATACTAGTAGATATTATATATCTAGATAAAATACTTAATATCTCTTAATATACTATCTTAATACTAATCTTATAAACATACTATCAATATTACATTAACTCTAAGATAATTTAAAACTAAGAAGTTATAAACTATTCAGAGAATTATAATTATTAGTAGTTTATATTTAAAATTTAAACCTAGTTTTAATATAGTAAAATATTATTTCTACCTATTATATAATTAACTATTTATATTCATATGAAAACTCCTAGTAAGAATATCCTTACTACTTAGTAGATAGTTTTAAAGTAAACTCTATATATTAATATTACTATAATAGCCTAATTCTATAATATTAACAATATAGTATTTTAGAATATAATATATCTATCTAGTAACTTACTAGTAATATATTAGTAGTTCTCCCCTATAAGTATAACTTCCTCCTAGCTTTTTTCTATTTATATATTCTAACTTAAGAATACTAAAAAAACCTTATCTTTATCTATAAAGTTAATATAGAAAAGTCATAAGACTTATATTAAAAGCTTTAGTTTTAGTATATAATCTTGGTTTTATTAAGAGAAGGTATTAAAATACTATATAAAGTAATTTAAATAGTATTTTTAAATAAAACTAAGTTTTAATAAAACTTCTACCTATCTAATGTACTACTTTAACATAAGTTTAAAACTTATAAAATACTCTAAAGCTTTATGTTTAGAAAAAATAGTAAATAGCTCTACCATATTTTATAATTCTACTAATTATACCTTTAGGTATAATATAACTACTAGTAGCCTTTTATTATAAATAATATAGTTTTACTAAGTTTAAATAAATCTTACTAAATAATATGTAACTAGTTACAAAATATTATTCCAATCTTCTTATAAGAAATAACTATTTAATATTAATCTTAAGTAATCTACTTCTATAACTATATATTATTCTAAGTTTTATTAAATTATAACTAGTTTAAAGATAAATATAAGTTTAAATACTTTAAATACCTATTAATATATAATATTGTAGTAAAATGATATTACTTTCTATATTAACTATATAATAAATTCTATTAGACTAGAGAAGTAGTTAACTAAATTATAATAGAAGTTTATAAAGTTAAGAAAACTTTAGATACTATAGATATTCTTAAGAAGATCCTATTCTTATATAATCTTACCTTTCTTAGAGTTATAATAAATATCTTTCCCTACCTTAATAATAAAATCTAGATATTTAGTTTACTTCATAGAAAGTTCGTACTTCTCTAAATCTAAGAATAGTCTAACATTTTATAACTATTTAAAAACTTACTTAACTTTATCTTTATAATTGCTCTTTAACTTATAACTATAGATAAAGATATTATCTAAATAAACTATAATAAACATATTAGAAATACTTTAAAATATACTATTAATATAATACTAGAATATTATAAGTATACTTATTAGCTTAACAAAGATAATAAACTATTTAAATAGGTTAAAATATATCTGAAAAAGCGTTTTATACTTATTCTTTTTTATAATATAGATCTTATAGAAAACTATATAAATATTAATATTTATAAACTATATTACTTTAGATAATAAGTATAATATCTTTTTAATTAATAATAAGAAGTAATAATTATAAGTACTAATAGTATTATAAATAGAGTAATTTATATAGAATTACTTTTTCCCCCTAAGCTTTTCAATAAAGAAAATAAATATTCTAACTATAGAAAGACTAGCTTAAACTTAACTCTTATCTATTAGGTTTATAGTTTAATATTAAACTTTCAGGAAGTATTCTTTTAATATATTATAAAGTAATTTTTATAATAAGTCTAGTTCTATCTTATTTGAATTGTTTTTTAAATAAATATAGTAGTTAAGAAATCCTTAGTAAAATAAGAGGCTAGAAGCCTTACTTTTATTAAATAAATCTTAAAAGGAAATATAATTAGCTAGTAAAGTAGATATTAGCTACACTAAAGCGACTAATAATATAGCTACTAGAATTATATTAATCTATATTAAATTAGTTACTACCTATTTATATCTCCCTTCTCTTAAGCTAGAAAATATTATAACTAGTAATTTAATAAAGTCTATAAACTTATTTATATATATTCCCCCTTATATATTACTAACTGTTTAAATAATAAAACTACTTACTATATCTATCTTTATCTTATTCTTTATAAATTCTAAAATAACTTTCCTATATTATGACTATAGTTTCCTTAAGAAAGCTAGGTATATTATTCCTAGAATCATGTAAAACAAAACCTTAAATACCTACTTATTAAAGTTAATATATATTCTAGTTATTTTAGTAATATAAACTCCCTAGTTAATAGTTAAAATAATACCTAGCTAGTATAATTATAGCAATATAATTAGTATAATATTCTACTATCTTACAAACTCCTTACTAACTACTTTATAATAATTACAGCTACTATCAACTTAAATAGAAATAGAAAACTTATTATTAATTAATATAAAAACAAAAAGAATTAACTTATTTATTTATCGTTATATCTCTCTAGTTTTATCTATTATTATACTATTATTATTAGTCGTTATACTAGCCTATCTCTTCAAACATCCTTTCTAAAAAAAACTAGGCTTTTTCCTTTATATTTATGATTTTGTTTATCTAACTATAAAGCCTAAATATTAATCTTAAAAGCTACTAATAAATAAGTAAAATATAACTTATACTTAGTAATAGAAAAATCCTTAATATTATAATACATATAAGCGCCTACTTATATATATATTTACATAACTATAGAATCTACCTGTTAAGCTTTACATATATTTATAATAAAATCTAATTAAAATCTATTAAATATAACTACCTATCTTTTTAACCCCCTATAGTAAGAAGTAGTAGTATTTCTATAATATTATGCTAATACTAAAATCGTCTAAGCCGTCTCTATACTTATTATCTATATATAACTATTCTAATTAACTATTGATTCTAATTAAAACTAAAGCTATAGCTAGCTATAACTTTACACCTCTATATTAAAAACCTCAGAATTTATTATAATTATATAGTTATATTAAACTATAGTATAATAGTCTATTTAGTTAATATTATAACTAATAGTAGTTATTTGAATTTAATAAGAGAAAGTTAGATAGAAATAGTTTTACTAAATATCCCCTATTTAGGAATATCTTCCTATCTATCTTATAGTTAATTTAAATTTAATAAAGAATTTAGTAAATATCTATTTAAACTTCTAGTAGAAATAGTAAGTCTTCTTTAAAGCCTAAATATTATAATAGGAATTCTTATAATATTTAGTAAGATATTATAAGAATATATTAATATCTTAATTATACTAAAATTCTTATATTATATAAGAATTTATTAGTTAATCCGGAAAGTAACGCATACTATACGTAATCTTACTATATAGGTGCAAACTAGTATTCTAGTTATTTATTATTATTATTATTATATTACATAATGCGTAGTGTTATATAAAGCTCTAGATCTATAGTATAGTAATTACTTACTAATTACTATACGTTTAGCTATAGCTAGTACCAAGTACTTAATACTTATCGCTAGTAGGGTATAGAAAGTATACTACTATATATATAGTAATACGTATAATTACTATATATCTTATAGTATAATACAACTAATACTAGTAACTTTTTCTTTTTACTATATACTTTAATACCTATCTATTTACACAAAAAATAATACTTTTAGCAATTTATATTTTTTACCTTAATAATATCTAAATACCTATTTATTTATTCTACTTAAATTACCTATCCCTCTATTTAAATAATTATATAATTCGAATTAATAAATCGCTTAAAAATATAGTTTAATATATTTTTTATAAAAGTATTAGTAATATTATTATTTCTATTAATCTACTATATTTTATAAAGCTTATAATACTTATATAACTA